>PVIA01000520.1:0-154168 GCA_004024845.1 Tonatia bakeri | reverse complement strand
CTATCCCTGTTTTCCCTTGATTATATGTCCAAATTATTGAGCATTTGGGTCTGCACACCAGCAATTGTGAGAAAACTCAGTAAGCCCCAAAGCTCTACTTAGTGTGCACTTACAGAAATCCAAACTAACTTCCAGCTTCAGGAGATCTCAGAGCATTTTCTGAGACCAAGATAGGAATTTGGCACAAGAGCAAGTAAGCAGGCTCTCCACAGCCTCTGCTCATGCCTGCCCACATGCAGTGTTTCATTGGCAGACGGACCCTGCTCCTCTTTTTTCCTCTCCACATGTGGTCATAGGTGTTTCAGACACTTGAAGTTCCAGTTTTGGTGCTGTGGTTAGTTTATATGTAATTCGTGTCCCATTCTTGGTTTTGGTCATCAGTTAATCGGACATTGCATTTCTGCTGGCCCGTTTGTACTGATTAGAAGAAAATCTTTTATGTTAGATTATTATGTCACTTTATTAAGTGAGATATATATGCAATGTACATATTTGATTAAGAGTTTATGAAAGTATAACATGGAATTTAAGGTGGTACATATATCAAAATATTTAGAGTAGTAGTAGAAATGAAATGCGTTAACTCAGTCTATTCAGGGGAGAAATACTAGGGAAAAGCAGCAGGATAAAGAGAAGGGGCTGCGACTGCAGGCATGAGTTAAACAAAGAACATGCTTGGAATTCCTTCAAGTGGACCTGGGACTAACCATTTTGGTTCCCTGGACAAGTGCCCACCTGTGCACATTAATGATGTGATAATATTTAATAAGCAATATAAAAAGTATGTAGTCATTAAAAACAGAGTTATCATTTTTCTGGTAGTGAGATTTGATTTGGGTTATTAGACAACTCCTGGGGTATCCACCGTGTTCAAGCTACATTCCAAAACAAGTGAAAGAGTTCGTCCTGAATTTCAGACACTGTTTTATTCCTGCAAATAGATCAAATAAATATTCACATGGAGTAGGCACTGATTTTCATTTACAGAAATTAATTGAAATTCAGAGATGTTTGGTTGGATTTTAAGAATAAATTTCTATATACCATGCATTAAAAACAGATTCTTTGTATTTATGAATATTTTAATGGATATTCGCTTGACATTATCTGTTTATGTGCCACAATCTCTGATTTGGAATTCTAAAATTCAGAAAAGGTTTTTAAAAAATAAACTTGTTTATAACATTTTCTGTCTACACCTAATTTTACCTGAAATGATATGAGGCTTTATAGTTTTTATTTAACCTGAAGAATCTGAAATATAAATATATTTTGCCAAAGAAATATTAATGTGCTTACTTATGAGGCATTGCTCCAGACTCCATCTGTATTGTATTTTGTTCTTGAATGCTTAAAAATTCTCAATTCTTCATCCTAAGGTTTACAGGTAAGAAATTACAGACCTTTACATCACGACTTTGAAATTTTTAAATCACTTAGGGGGAAGGGGTTGGGAAACAAGGGGAAAAAATAAATTATGCAGTGTCATATTTCAAAATCTAGTTACACGGCGATGTAAAATGCCCATTTCCAGACTAGATTGGGAGGCTCCCTTAGCATCTGAGGCAAAACAATGTCTGTATCTTCCTGTTGGTATCTGGGCATAAGGCTCAACTGCAGAACTGAGCATTCTGGCTTACCTAGGGCATAGCTGGCTTTCCTCAAGTCACCACTGACAGGGAACCTCACAGAGGGCCCAGAGCGATGGTCATTGTGAGCCTGTGCACCTCATATTCTAACCAATTGATAGTTAAAGCAGTCTGGTCCCAGACTGTTCTTTTGCTTAATTATGCTATTTATGCTTGTTGGCACATATTCAAAGGTATGTTGATGCCTCCTGGGGAGCATCAAAAATTTATGCAGCTGTCTGTGGTATTACAGTGATAAATTGGATGTTTGTGAATTATTTGGGGTTATACAGTGTAACATTAAGAGCATTTTTTCAGTGCATAAGAAGCCCTTCATTAGTATATTTATATCTTATATATAAAACATATAACTATATCACAAAGTTTACAGGGTCAATATATCAAGGTTATAATTTATTATCTCATAAAAGCAGTAACCAATTTGAGTCTTAATGATTAACACAAAATCCTATAAATCTTAGTAGTCTGTTTACCTTGGTTAACAATTCCTTATCCTGTCTGAATATATTTTGATTTTTTTTCCCACCCAGTAAATGACAATTTCCTATGGTTAAACCTAAATCCTTTACCCAGTGGAATTTTATTTTAGGTTTCTAATTTAAACAAGATAAATTCATTTGTAATGTCCAATCCATGTTTAACATTTTTTATAATTCTTTTACTCCAAACATTTTTCTTTATGACAGAAATTAAATCATATTGATTCAGTTTCATTATATTAGAGGCAAAATTTAATTAGGTGAAAAAAACTTTTTAAAAGTCAGTTTAGAGCTTGGAAAACAAATATTTGTTTTAGCTATTTGAGGAAAAGTAAAAACTAAGTAAACCATTCTGTATGTTTTAAATTTACTTTCCACTGCCAGCATAGAACCTTTATTTATTTTTTGACAGAAGAGCTATACAAGATATTATTTCATAGTTTATGTGGTATATACCAAACACTATTTTAATTTATATTTATTAAAGTAATAAATGCACACAGTTAAAAAGCCAAGTAGTATGGGACATTTTTTAGAAATGAAGAATCATCCTCTGCCCATCCTTCCCCATTGCCACATCCCACTTCTCAGAGGATGCTACTTTCAGCTCCTTGAATTCTTTTGTGTATTCGACTCCAGGTTTTTAAATAGCATGCTTGTACTATGCCACATCTTGATTTTTAAGCTTTATCTCTTATCCTTAGAGATTTATCAGTAGAAGCTTAGGATTTAGATTACCTGTGCTCTTCCTTTCTCCCTGCTCCATAGTTTTATCACAATCTTGATGAAATCCCTATCGAAAGTTTGCAGTATTTTATCTATATAAACATTATTCATTTGTTGGTGAAGTAGTATACCATAACTATATTTTCTTTTCCTGCTTTATTTATTTTTAAAGTCTTTTTTTATGAATATTTTACTTATTTTTAGAGAGGAGAAGGGGGGGAGAGAGAGAGAGAGAGAGAAACATCAATGTGTGGTTGCCTCTCTCGCCCACCACCCCCCCTCCACCCCCCACCCCCCACCCTGGGAACCTGGCTTGCAAACCAGGCTTAAGCCCTGACTGGAAATCGAACCAACTACCCTTTGGTTTGCAGGTGTGTGCTCAAGCCAATGAGCCACACCAGCCAGGGCCCTGCTTTATTTTTTTCTGAAATTAATAATTGCAGATTAATAATGCAGATTAATAATAATTGCAATTAATAATTGGTTTTGTTCGTTTGCTTTATTTTCTGTGTTATATACTCATGTATCCTTAGACCATCCTCAAACATATACTTCTACCTTTGCTACTGTGTAACACTTACAGAGTGCTTATTATGACTCAGGAATGGTATTAATTTTACATTTAAGTCACTTATTTCAGAATAGTCCTGTGAAATAGCTATCTTCCTTATCTCCACTTTTACAAGTTGACTTACCTGAGTCAAAGAAATTAAGCCATTTCTTTAAGGTGACACAGCCAGTAAATGGTGAAGTTGGTATTTGAACCTAAATATTCTGGTTCCTGAGAATGCAATATCTGACCCATACATTGTACTGCTTCATGAGATAAACACCAAAGTGCCTTAAAATTATTCTTTCTAATTATGTCTAAAGGTTTTTACATTCTTTTTTAAAATATTTTTGGTGTGTTTTTTTAAAAGATTTTATTTATTAATCCTTAGAGAGAAGGGAAGGGAGGGAGAAAGAGAGGGAGAAAAACATTGATGTGTGGTTGCCTCTCACTCATCCCTGCTGGGTACCCGGCCCACAACCCAGGCATATGTGCTGACTGGGAATTGAACTGGCGACCCTTTGGTTTGCAGGCCAGCCCTCAATCCACTGAGCCACACCAGCCAGGCAAGGTTTTTACACTCTTCAGGGCAGCGACCATGTCCTATTTTTATTTGTGAAAACAAACACTCAGTGAACAAGAGGACATCTTTATTACTGTTTTTTTCTTGTACCACACCTTGTTCCATTTTGCACTGGAGGATCCTTTGGCCCTATGTATTAGCTTTCTTGGGGTTTCCCTTTTCTGTCCTGGGAATTGCTTTTGTCTTTCTTCTGAGTTGGATCTCCTTTTACCTGGGATTAGATTTCCTATATCTTGGTTTACACCCTTGTTTTGATGGAGATACTTTTTCAATAAGAAAGGTGTGGGATGAAAATTTTTGAGACAAATACTGGTTGGAGATTTCCACAATATAATTTTGGAAGCTACAGAACGAATGGATGAATTAGCAGTGCAAGAAAGCTAATACTCATGCTGACAGTGGGAGGAGGCTCAGAAGCAACTTTTGTACATCATGGCTTTCTAGAAGCACTAGGAATTAGAGGTGCCACTGAAAACAGAGATGAAAGTAGGTTATTAGGTGAAAGACTGACATTTTCAATAATAGGATTATAGGATTATTCCCTAAACTCCTACTCCACTCAGCTGGTATTGTGCATTGTGATCTTCCAAAACATCTAGAGTTATGCATGTACAGAACTTCACCATCAAGTCCAAATAGCATTTGTAAGAAGCCTAAACTGGCCCTGAGGGCACGAGTAAATTGGATAAACATTTAGCACACACGTTTACAACACACACTTTTGGCAACTTTCTCTAACTAGGTGACCAAGGTAGAAGAAAAAGTTAAATCTAGCTTATAGATGATACTGTGTGAGATGCCAGCATTTGCTACAATTGGACTCCTATAGTGTTATACCTTTTCAGAGAGGGAAAATCTTGAAGTAGCATATGTATTTATTTCCTTTGTCTAGTATGTAAAGTTAATCTACTTTTAATTGTATCCTGAGAAAGACACTTACACACGTACACACAGACACTTAAGAAATTTGCCTGTGCAACTATTGATATTTTTACATTAACTTATTTTAAGTTGTTTTTATGTTATCTTTGTTCATAAAAAACAAAAATATACCATTAAAATTTTATTTTATTTACCCATGAATTTGGATTCACCTTGAGAAATTGTTTATGTTTTTGGAATACTTCTTGATATAACCAACTTGCTCTATATGTGAAGTAAACAGCAGAATCTTTTTTCATAACTTTGGGAAATTTGGTTTGGGGCCAACGAAAATTCAACTTCACAATTTGTTCCTTATAAGCCTAATAATATATACATTTTGAGACTTTTTAAAATCATTTTTCTCGAATAGTAGATATAAATTAATCTGCACACTTCTGTTCAATTTGTAACCCTAGCTTTAGTATTATGGTTAGGCTAAAGAAATGAAATTGTCTTACTCAGCTGGCTTTTTCTACTCTAGCTGCTAGCTTATACAAACATGCTGGTATAGTTAATGAGTCATTAAGATCTATTTATTAGATGATTGCATAATTTACTGGTAGATGGCAGTAGTTGTTATAGAGTTTCACAAGAATAATCACTTTATGCATAATCATTAAGGTATGCATTTTTGTTAGTATTTTGAATTTGTTGAAGACATATTTATACTTCTTATGGGTATAATAATATACATTTCCCATTACCTACCCTAATACAGCACTTAATTTTTTAACAAAATACTAAAAATATATATATTGCATAAAACGTAAACATACAGCTTTAAAAATTGGTGTCAAGTAAATGTCCACATCGGTCCAATCAAGGAAACAAAGAGGACGAGCGTCATGCACTAGTTTGGTCCCCAGTGGTGACTGCAGTTTTGACTTGCATGATATTTATTTTATATTCTCACTAGCTAGTTATGTATTCCTAACCAATATATTTTAATTTTGCTCTGTTTTATATTTTACATTATTGGTACCTTTGACTATATATCCTTTCATGTTTGATCTTTTCTGCATAGCCTTTGGTTTCTAAGATTAATATTACATGTATTTCAGTTACTTTATGTTCATTGCTAGATAATATTTCATGGTATGAATATACTATGTTTTATTTATGCTATTAATAGACATTTGAGTTGTGTCCAGTTCTTTAGTTTTGGCTGTAATTAACAAGTCAGTTACATGTAGAATATTAGCTGAATATTTTTTGCATACATACATACATACATATATAATTCTTTGGTGTGTGACAAAAATCTGATTATACAAAAGACTTTTTCTGAATTTCCTATTCTGTTCATTGAAGTTTTGTATCCTCATGCAAATATCAATCATATTGTTATAATTATCATAGCTGTATAATAATTTATATATATAATAACTGATAGAGCAATTCTATCTCCCACTTTGTTCATTTTCAAAAATATTTTGGCTACTTTTAGTCCTTTTCTTTCCACATAAATTTTCACATCAGCTGGTCACACGAACTAGCCCGCTGAGATATTAATTATCATTGGATCGAATCTATAGAACAATAGTGAGTGAATTGACATCTTTATAATCTGAGTTTTCTAATCTGTAATCATGACATATGTCTCTTTAATTTGCATTCTTTAATTACTGTCATTAAAACGTTTTTTTTCATAGAGGTCTTTTGTATCTTTTGTGAATTTAATGCTTGTAGTCTTATATTACATTCCCCAGTATGTGGCAGCATCACCCAGGGGTTGAGCATGGATTCTGGAACCACATTGCCAGAGTGATCTGAGGCAAATTCTTACCCTCTCCATCCCTGTTTTCCCATATGTGAAATGGAGATAGTAACTGTACCTTCCTCACAGTCATTGTGAGACTCATATGTTGTACATCTCCCAAATTTAGAACATGGTAGTTTCCTCATAGATATAAATGTCCATGAAATTGTGTAGATTTGCAAGTTACTTATTCATTTCATTATTCTCTTTTAAAAATTTATTGTAGGTTATTAGTAGAGGTATTTTGTTGAGATTATTTTTAAAAACTTTAAATTTTTTATTAGCACACAATGTGCATTTAAATTTAAATTGTTTTAGAAAGAATGCATATCTTTATAAGATTTAATATTCTCCTCCTGGTAGGTACTGTCTTTCTATTGAACTTTTTTGCATTCTTCAGTAATATATTGTAGTTTTCTTCATATAGGTCCTGTGCATTTCATATCTTTTCTATTTTTTGCTATTGTTAATATGATATATTTTCCATGGTAATACTTTAATTTGTTTTTAGTGGTATAAGTAAATTATCTTTTGTTACTGGTCACCCTACTTAATTCACACACACACACACGCACATACACACACACAATTTTCCCCAGCTTCTAGTGGTTTTCTACATTTTAATCAAATAGAAAGCACATCATACTTTTAGTTGCTTAGGTATAAACTTTGGAGTTTGTGTTATTTTTATATCAGTGTGTAACAAATTACCACAAACTTGGTGGCTTAAAACGACACACAATTATTATGTCAGTTTCTGCTTAGGTTCACCTTAGTTGGGTCCACTGTTCAAAGTCTCACAAGGCTGTAATCAAAGTGTCAGCTGTGGCTATTTTCTCACTTGAGACTCTATTAGGGAAGGATCTATTTCCACACTCACAAAGATTGTTGGAATTATTTCCGCGTGGTTTTAGGACTGGGGATCTTGTTTTCTTGCTGCATGGAGGCTAGAGGCCTTTGCAGGTTGTCAATTGAAGGCTGCTCTCAGCTCCTAGAGGTCATCTGTTGTCCTTGCATAAGTTTTTCTTAGCATGGCTGCTTGCTTCTTCAAAGCCAGCAGAAAGGAAAGACTCCAGCAAGAAGGGCACAGAGTTTTATGCAATGCAATCATGTAACCACATCTATCCTATCACCTGTAACACACTGTGGTTAGACGGAATTCACAAGTCCTGTTAATACCGAAGAGAAGGGAATTTTACAAGGGCATGAGTACCAGCGGGGTGGGGAGCATGGTGACCACCCTAAGATTCCACCACAGAGCCTTTCTTTTAATTTATAGATCCTCTACTGACAATGCTCAGTTTTAAACTATTACCTTATCTAAATTACTACTATAGCTTTTTTCTAAACTGGTATCTATACCTCTGTTTCTGCCTATTCTGTACATTGCAGCCAGAGTGAACCTATTAAAACACAGATCAGATCATCTCAATTCTGTGCTCACACGGTTTTTCATTTCATTAGGATGTAATCATACTCCACTGGTTTCTCATGTCAACAAAGAAAAACTTCAGAATGGCCTTACGGGGTGCTGTGTGAGTTGGACCCTTAATATTACTTTGATGATATCTCCTAGTACTTCCTCCTTATTTATTTCACGTTAGCTACATGGGCCCCTTACTGTTCCTCAAACACGCCAGACATACTGTCACCTTAGGTCCTTTGCCCAGACTGTTTGTTGTGCCTGAAACACTTGTACCCAGATCACTCCATGGCTTGCTTCTGCATTTCTTTTCAGTCTTCACTGAAGTGTCACCTTGGTGGGGCCTTTCCTCGCCACCTTATTTAAAATTGCACACAGTTATCCATGCACACTGCCCCCTCAGTAGAGCTTGGTATGTACTTTTCTGGTTTAATTTTATCTATGCTGCTTTTGTTTTGGTTTTTAACTTTTTATTTTGTTCATTGTGTATTCCCCCTCCACTAGTATTTTGCATTCCATACAGACTGGAATTTTTATGCGCGTGTCCTCAGCGATATACTTAAAATGGTGGTAGATACTTGGTATTCAACCAATATTTCTTAAAATTAAGTAAATTGAATTTTGTGTCATGGACGAGATGGTTGCCAAATAAACAGTTTTATCACCTTCTAGTAATGGATATTATTATCTCTTGTTGGATAGCATGTCTCTCTTTTTAAAATAAATTTCTGTGCATTGGCTTAAACTTTTAGATCACTGTTAAATAATAATGGATGACTTTGCTTTCCTCATGACCATAAGGGGAATGCTTTCCTGTTTATGCTTTTAGCTTTTGCCTTGAGATAAATTTGTTTTGTAAATCAAATTAAAGAAAGTAACCTTTCTTTAATTTACTTAGAATTTTTTGGAGGACGGGGAACAGAAAGTGCATGTTGAATCTTAAATCAAGTAGCTTTTAAGTATCTGGTCAAATGATTATATGGTTCTTTTCCATTACATATTCATGTCATGAATTACATTAGGAGATGTTTTCATATTAAACTGTCCTTTTCTTCCTGGAATGAACTGTACTTGGTTACAGTATACTATTTTTGTTTTTAATTTACTGCTGGATGAAATTTGCTAAGCTTTATATTATTCCTAGTAACTTGCTAGATCTTAAAAGTCTTATATCATTTGTTACAGTTTCTATTTGCTCAACCTGGAATGAGAAAAAATTGGCTCAGGCATTTATTTGCTTTCAGAGTTGCTCTAGTTCATCTTGTGTCTTGTCATGGTCCTTCTAGACCCTACAGAACCCTTCTTTCAAATCAGAAACTTGGGGACATTGAGAATCATTTCCATGACATGTTCACTGAATTAGTAGACTAATGAAAGGAAAGAGGTTGCTAGGTTCTCCCTAAACCTTTGTGTTGATGAGAAGTTAGGGTGTCATGGTCCCGGTTAGCTGGAATTTTTCTATAAACTTAAGTTCTTGTGTGTGTTTTGTCCCCTTTTTGAGCTGTTTTCACTGACCTTACCATGGAGGCAGTCATTTTTACTTATTAATAATTGTTTCTATAGCCTATAATCCTTAATAAATAATTGGTTCATTTGTGATTCCTTGTTCCACCTTGTTCCTTTGACTAAGGACTCTAGTAGGACCAGGGATCCTCCTGTGCTGTGCTGTATTCCATTCACACTGCTCTAAAACAGGGTTAGTTTTTTCATCCGAGTGTTCATCCTGGATTGGTTAGTTTCAGGTTCAGTTTCATGGCCAGAGTATTTCGTAGGCGGTGCGGTGTACATCCTCTGTGTCACAATAGGAACCGCATGGGTTCTACTCGTCTCCCTTTTAGTAATGTTAAGGTAGATCAGTGCCCTCTTTGTGTGACTCCTTTTACTTGACTTCTCTGTAACATTTTATATTCTACCCACTACTGGTACTGAAAACCACACTTGTTTATTCACTCAGAAAATATTTATATTTTCTCAGCTTTACCAGAGAATTAAAAAGTTAACCATTGACATTTAACCTAAGAAATATTTCCTGGACTGGTAGCAAAATGATTCTGTCATTTCTGTTGTAATTAATTGGTGAAACAAAAGTGGTAGTAATTTGCAGTTTTAAAAAACATTTTAATGCCTTTATTGCTGTGGTATTGGCATAATCTTTCTTTTTTTAAAATTGTTGTTCAGTTACAGTTGTCTCCATTTTCCCCCTGCTCTACCTACCTCCCACCTCCAACATTCAATCCTCTCCCACCCCCATTGTCTTTGTCCAGGGGTCCTTTATACATGTTCCTTTACTTGCTCCTTCCCATTCTTTCTCCAGTTATCCCCCTCCCCTATCCCCTCTAGTCACTGTCAGTTTGTTCTTTATTTCCATTTCTCTGGTTCTGTTTTGCTCACTTGTTTGTTTTGTTGATTAGATTCCACTTATAGGTGAGATTGTGGTATTTGTCTTTCACCTCCTGGTTTATTTTGCTTAGCATAATGCTCTCCAGTTCCATCCATGCTGTTGAGGAGAGTAGCAGTTCCTTCTTTCTTTCTGCTGCATAGTATTCCACTATGTAAATGTACCACAGTTTTTTGATCCACTCATTTACCGATGGGCACTTCGGCTGTTTTCAGCACTTGGCTATTGCAAATAATGCTGCTAAGGGCATTGGGGTGAATAGGTTCTTTGTAATTGGTGTTTCAGGATTCTCAGTAGCAGTGGAATTGCTATTTTTATGAATTACTGATGTTATGATTTTATTTTTCTTTATTGATTTTTACAGAAAGAGAGGAAAGAGGGGAGAGAAAGATCAATTTATTGTTCTCTCATTTATGCATTCATTGATTGATCCTTTTATGTGCCCCGAGCGAGTATCAAACTTGCAATCTTGGCATATGAAGATGATGTTCTAACCAACTGATATACCTGGACAGGGTCTCCCTAACTGATTTTTAAATTAACTAGCAGTTGAGAAAAATCTTAATATTTCTAGATCTAAGTTTTTTTAAAGCTTGATTAGGAGTTACCCATGGTCTTTAAATTTTCATACAAAAAAACTTTTACAGTCTGTTACTATTTAAATTGATTAAAATACAGGGTCTGGCACTAATAATTCCCCCTTTTTATTATAAAATCTTTTATTACAAAATCATAAGCATGTAATTCTGTAAAATAATAATATCAGACTCAAGCATACCATATGACATTTTAGGTGAAATGTTCAAATTAAAACTATAAATTATCACACCCGTATTACTACCCTACCAGCCACACTCAAGCAGGTGTTACTTCTACCAGACCCTGTATATCTGAAATAACTATATGATCTTTCTTAAAATTTATATTTTATCTGTAAATAGTTAAGACACTAAGAAAGTCTCTACACTTTTAGAATCTATTTTGTAAAATCTACTTTTTGTTATTTCTCTTTATACAGGTTACTAAGTGTGATATGCTGTAGTCTAGACACTCTCCTTCTCCTAGAGGCTCAGTATCAAGTGTCTGAAATATTGTTGCGTGCCCAAGAAGAAAGCGTCCTGGAGACCTCTGAGGGCCACAGGTAAACTAAAAGGAAAGAAAGCCTACTAAACCATTATAATGAAAACAGTTTGTTTTTTACAGATGCTTTGTTGAGACAGTAATTTTCCATATAGTTTGTTTAATGTTTCTCCATTCTCTGAATTCAACACATTTAAACAGCAGAGTAACAAAAGCAATTGAAGCATACATGTTACAGTTGGAAATATTTTGATAGATGTTCTTGGAGAGGACTTGCAGAATACTGCTTTCTCAGTTTTGGTTTAACTTAGTCCTTTGTTTTGGTTTTGGTTTTGTAAAATAGTTAAGCGCTAACTTTGTTTAATGGCTCCATGAAGTTTTATCACTGTTAAATGCAGCATGTGTAAGATGACTCATTAAACCAAATGTTTGAATTTTTGGTGTGTGTCCCTTGTAGAAGGACTCTTTCTCTATTCTTTCAGTTACATTGGTTCATAGTCATAAATTCTGATTATTGCAAAATGAGGTTATGATGGTATCTATAATTTTTTCTGTTGATTTATCACACTTGCCATTACCTCAATATGGCTGACATTTATTGAATGCACATTCAATAGCTAGTATTGTTTTGTGTCTGTAATGTTAAAAAGAGTGTGCCTTCATCTTAGCTAGGTCTTAGAGAATTACAGAAGACCAGAGCCATTACTGGGTACTCTAGGTTTGATTTCCAGAAGGATAGTATTTTCAACTTTAGGAACGATGGAGGCTGTTTAAAAGCAACATTCAGGTTTTGAATTTAAGGCACTGGGTCTAAAACTTAAGGGAATCTTGACTAAAAATAGTCAAGTCATTGTGGAAATAATGCATGTCTTAATCCCATTTTAAAAAAATGCAATAGTACTTGTCAAGGAAATATTCTTTTATTAATATCATTCCTTTCATTATATCAATTATATTTCCATGAATTCTTTGCTCTCTAGCAAAGAAAGCTGTAAGATACAGAGTAAATTTTGCTCTTTTTAAATGATACACTGATAATCTTAGAGATATATTTAAACAAGCACACTGGCCTACATACAAGTATACTTAATGTGGAATGGTCATAAAAGCACAAAAAACTATTCTTTAAAGATTTTATTTACTTATTTTTAAAGAGGGGGGAAGGGAAGGAGGGAGAGAAAGACTGATGTGAGAGAGAAATATCAATCAATTGCCTCTTGTATGTACCCTGACTGGGGACAAAATCCACAACCCAGGTATGTGCCCTGACCGGGAATCGAACCAGCAACTTTTTGCTTTGTGGGACAATGCGCAACCCATAGATCTACCCCGGTCAGGGCCAAAAAAATTTTTGTTTGATGTCCATCCATAGCAGGAACTTTAAATGTTTGGGATACATTTGTACAGTGGTATACTATGCAGATACTAGAACAGAACAGCTATATATGTTTTGATAAAGAATTATCTCCAAGGTAAAGTTAAGTGAGAAAGGAGAGGCACAAACATTGTATCCAGTGGTATCATTTGAACAAAAAAGGAGGAACACTTGAATATATTCAATATTGAATATATTGAACAAATATATTTTGTTCAATACTTGTTTTTATACAAAATCTCTCTTCAAGGACAAAAAAATGAAATTAAAAGAGTTGTTAACTCTATAGGAATAGAAAGGAATCTGAAAAACTGGAAGGAAATATATTTCTCACTGTATGTTTTTATAGTTTTTGAATTTTGGTACAATTACATGTTTTATCTACTTAGTAGCATTCATAAATGGAGAGAAAAATGTTTGGTGGGTACATTTAAGAGTCAAAAAAGGCAATTCAATATAATTCCCCAGAACCTAACAAAACTAACCAAATGTATATAAAACAAAGGGAAAATCTACTATCATCAATTTAGAGAAATGTTCCAGACTTAGTTTATAAAATTCAAAACATTTTGCTTGATACAATGAAATGGAACCACAACAAAACAGTACTTTAAATTTAAACAAAACCAAAGTTTAAATATGGCAGTGTGAGTTGGCATTTCTCCTTTCTCATCCTAGAAATAACCCCAAGGCTTGAGTGGGGCTGGGGAGATGGCGTATCATCGAAATTTTTAGCCACAAATGCGTTGAAGGGCAGTCTAAAGTGAGCTTATAGTACTAGGGGAGGGGAAGAACTTGAGAAAGGATGTTATAGCTTCTATTAATGTGAAAAACAGTAAAATACAACTCGTGAAAAAGAAAAATGGGAGAAGAAAAAAGAACAAACATACAGGGTGGGGGAAAGTAGGTTTACAGTTGTTCATATGGAAAATAATACAATAATTAACAAATAATAATATAAGAATAAATTCTGTATTGCATACTCACAACTACAAACCTACTTTTGCCCCACCTATATTTCTAAGTAAAAACAACAAATAATCTATTGTCCAGACTTTTGTACAGAAATTTGTCTCCTTCTTTTACATTCCAGTAACGATTTAAAATTAAATTATAGTTAATTAAATAACAAAATTGATATGTTTCTTTTTCAGGGATTTTATAATTGATGGCTTATCAGTAGAGAGAAATCATGTTCTTGTTAGAATAAATCTTATTGGAGGACCAGTGGAACGAATTTTGCCTCCCAGGATGCTGGAGAAGGTGAGTGGGGTTAAGAGGAGGAGGAAATGTTTTTCCGATAGATTTTAAAGCAAGATAGCCAACTCAGTTGACACTGAGTAACAACTATCAAGTGTCTATATCACAGAGGTGACCTTTATTATTACTAGAAAAATTTTAGGATGAAAGCAAACACCTTCAAAACAAAAATACTGTTCATGGCAATGGGTCATCAGTGCTAGTTTGCGTTGCAGAGTAGAGTATTATTTTACTTAAAAGTTGCCATCTTTCTTGTGTGTCTTTGAATTTTTTAGTTTTGATTCAGGTTTTTTATGTTATTGAGTACATTTTGCTTTGGCAGTCACTCTCTCTGGGGCTAGAAATGACTGACTGTACAAGAGAAACAGTTTTGTGAGTGACCTAGGAAATACGGGTTTCTTTTGAAGACCATACATTTCCTTTCATGAGAAAAACACTAACGCTATCATTATTAGTTCTACTTGCTAGAACAAGTTGCCATACTTTTGTCATCACCACTTATTTAATATTGTTTCTATTCTATTTCATTTCAGTTATTATTCATTGGAGAATTGAGTTGTAATAGCTTTGGGTTAGTTAGGGTACTACTCTAGAATTGTAATGTAACAAAGCCAATTTCAATGAGTGATATTTCAGAAAGCCTTAAAATTCAACATTATTTTAAACTGCTTTCTAAGTCATCTGTCTTCATTTTTAGGGTGATGACCCATATCCTTGGCCAATGTTTTCATCATATCCTTTACCAAACTGCTATCTGTCAGAAGTTACAAGAAATGCTGACCTAAAACAAGGTAAAATATCAAATGTCATGTTATTTTAGTGCTTTTGTTATAATTTGAAAAAGAAATTATTGAGGAGATTAATACTATTTTCATTCTGCTTGTGAATGTAGATACATTCATGTTTATTTATTTGTACTTTAAAAAGTTTTTTATGAAATTAATATTTATATGATGCCAAATAGTTTTTTTTTAATTGCATCTTTTTCCATTACCATTCAGACCCCTTATACCTCTCTCTGGCCCCCGCAGTCACCACACAAGATATGGAAGCAGTTGGTGTCCATGAGTCCATTTCCCTTTCTGCTTAGTCCTTCTACTCCCTGTCCTTCCACCCCCCACTCAGATGTCATCCTATTACTATTTATTAGTTGATCTTTATTTTCCATGTTCAGTTTGTTCATTAGATTCCACATGTGAGTGAAATCATATGGTATTTGTCTTTCTTTTATTGGTTTATTTCACTTAGCATAATGTTCTCCAAGTCCATCCATAGTGTCCCAAAGGATAACATTTTTTTTTTATGGCCGAATGGTATTTCATTGTGTAAAGGTACCATAGTTGTTTTATCCACTCGTTACTGATGGACACAAGCCGCGTCCATGTCTTGGCAATTTTAAATAATGCTACCATGAATATAGTGGTACTTACGTTCTTTCAAATTAGTGTTTTGGATTCATTCAGATGTATTCCCAGACAAGGGATCTCTAGGTCAAAAGGCAGATCTATTTTTAATTTTTTGAGTTATCTCCATCCTGTTTTCCACACTGGCTTTACCGATCTGCATTCCCACCAAGAGTGAGTGCAAAAGGATTCCCCTTTCTCCACATCCTCAACAGCATTTGTTTGTTGATATATTGATGATAGCCATTCTGACAAGTGTAGGATATCTCAATGTAGTTTTAATTTGCATTCCTCTGATGATTAGTGACATTGAGCATCTTTTTATATGTCTATTGACAATCTGTTTGTCTTCTTTGGAAAGGTGTCTATTCAGGTCCTTTGCCCATTCTGTAATTGGGCTGTTTATTTATTTATTTTTGATATTGAGTTTTGTAAGTTCTTTATAAATTGTGAATATTAACCCCTTATCAGGTGTATTGGCAAGTATGTTCTCCCACTCTGTGGGTTGTCTTTTTTATTTTGTTAATGTTTTCCTTTGCTGTGCAAAACCTTTTTAGTTTGATATAGTTTCATCTGTTTCTTTTGTTTGTTTGTTTGTTTCCCTTGCCTGGGTAGATATCTGATAAAATATTGCTACAAGCTGTGTCTGAGATTTTGTTACCTATGTTTTCTTCTGTGATTTTTATGGTTTTGGGGTCTAACATTTAAGTCTTTAATCCATTTTGAATTTATTATTATTTGTGGTATAAGAAGATAGTTTAGAATCACTTTTGTGCATATATCTGTACAATTTTCCAACACCATTTATTGAATAAACTATCTTCAACTCATTGTATGTGCTTGCTTCTTCCTCTGTTGGATATTAATTGACTCTAAAATAGTGGGTTTATTTCTGGGCTCTCTATCCTGTTCCAATGATCTATGTGTCTGTTTTTATGCCAGTACTTTGCTATTTTGATTACTAGGGCATTTTAATATAGTTTGGTATTAGGTAGTGTGATCCCTCCAACTTTGTTCTTTTTTCTCAGTATTGCTGTAGCTATGTGAAGCCTTTCGTAGTTCCATATAAGTTTTTGAAATATTTGTTCTAGTTCTATGAAATACATCATTGGAAATTTGATAGGAATTGCATTGAATCTATAGATTGCTTTGGGTAGTATGGACATTTTAATGATGATATTTCTTCCTACTCATGAACATGGTATGTGCTTCCACTTACTTGTATCTTTTTCTATTTCTTTCTTCAGTGTCTTCTAATTTTCCAAGTACAGGTCTTTTGCCTCCTTGGTTAGGTTTATTCCTAGGTATTTTATTATTTGTAAAGCAACTATAAGTGCGATTGTCTTTTTAATTTCCCTTTCTATTAGATTGTTATTGGCATATAAAAATGAAACTGATTCCTAGATATTAATTTTGTGTACTGCTACTTTACTAAATTCATTTATCAGTTCTAGTAGCTTCTTGCTGGAATCTTTGGGGTTCTCTATGTACAGTATCATGTCATCTGCAAAAAAAGACAGTTTTGCTTCTTCCTTTCTAATTTGGATGCCTTTTATTTTTTCTTATCTGATTGCTGTGGCTAGGACTTCCAGTACTATGTTGAATAAGAGATGTGAAAGCTGGCATCTCTGTCTTGTTCCTGATCTTAGGAGAAACAATTTTAGTTTTTGCCCACTGAGTATGATGCTGACAGGGGGTTTTCCATATATGGCCTTTATTTTGTTTAGGTATGTTACCTCTATTTCCACTTTACTGAGAGTTTTTATCATAAATGGATGTTGGATTTTATCAAATGCTTTTTCTGCATCTATTGATATAGTCATGTGATTTTTATCCTTCATTTTGTTTATGTGGTGAATCACACTTATTGATTTGTAAATGTTGTACCAACCTTGCATTCTCAGAGTAAATCCCACTTGATCATGGTGTATGATCTTTTTGATGCATTGAGTATTTGATTTGATATTTTGTTGAGGGTTTTAGCGTCTATGTCCATCAGTAATAGTGGCCTATAATTTTCTTTCTTTGTAGTGACTTTATCTGGTTTTGGAATTAAGATAACGCTGGCCTCATAAAGTGAGTTTGGTGAACTTCCTTCCTCTTTCTTGAATTTTATGAAATAGTTTGAGAAAGAGAGGTGTTACTTCTCTTAGGAATGATTGGTAAAATTACCTGTAAAGCCTTCTGGTCCAGGACTTTTCTTTGTTGGGAATTTTTTTGATTACTGCTTCAATTTTGGTATGTGTAATCTGTCTCTTTAGATTCTCTGATTTTTCCTGATATAGTTTTGGAAGATTGTATGGTTCTAAGAATTTATCCATTTCATCCAGGTTGTCCAGTTTGTTGGCATATAGTCATTCATAATATTTTCTAACAATCATTTGTATATTTTTGGTGTCAGTTATTTCCTCTTTCATTTCTGATGCTGTTTAAATGAGTCTGATTAAAGGTTTGTCAATATTGCTTATCTTTTCAAAGAAACTGCTCTTGGATTTATTAATCTTTTATGTCAATTTTTAGATTCTATTTCATTTATTTCTATTCTGATTTTATTATTTCCTTCCTTCTACTCACTTTGGGCTTTGTTTGTTATTCTTTTTCATGTTCCTTTAAGTGTAAAGTTAGCTTGCTTGAGCTTATTCTTGTTTTATTAAACAGACCTGTATGCTATGAATTTCCCTCTTAGGATTGTTTCCCCCTTTTCCCACAGATTTTGGATTGTTGTGTTCTCATTTTCATTGGTTTCAAGGTATCTTTTGATTTTTTCCTTGATCTCATTGTTGACCCAGTCATTGTTTAATAATGTGTTATTTAACTTCTGACTTTGTGTGTTTTTCAGCTTTTTTTCTCGTGATCAATTTCTAGTTTCATAGCACTGTGGTCAGGGAAGATGCTTGATATGATTTCAGCCTTCTTAAATTTATCAAGACTTGTTTTGTGTCCTAGCATGTGGTCTTTTCCAAAAAATGCTCCATGTGCATTTGAACAGGATGTATATTCTGCTTTTTCCATGCTGTTGAGTATTCTTATAATCATTACTCTAAACTCTCTATCTGTTAAATTGCTTGCCTCCATTTCATCTAGTTCTTCTTCTGGAAAATTCTCTATTCTTTCTGTTCTTTCATTTGGTGCCTCTTTATTGTTTGCCCTTTTTGCCTGCCTCTTTGTTTTTGTTTCTATGTGACAGGTAGATTACAAGACTGTTTTGCAGGCCTAAGTCAAACCTGCTTGTGACTGGCCCTGGGTAACCTGTTTGGAGCTATCAGCAGTCCACAGCATGTGGCTCCCTCTGCTGGGCCTGGGTGTGTGCAGAAAGAGCCAGGCTGAGCACCAATGCCAGCTTTATTAGCACCAGGCCCAAGGGAGGTTCAGCTGAAATCTTAGAGCTTCCAGAAACACACCTCTGCCTGCAGGCTTTCTGTAGGGTTACTCAGTGAATATCTTCCACTGTGCTCTTCAATGGGGGGCATCACAGGGTAGGGAAGAGTAATTCCTGAGGGTTGGACTACTGCTTCCCTTCAGGCTGATGCCATTCTGTGAGGAGTGCTCTGCCTGAGAAAGATGGCTCCTGCAGTTAAGGAATGACTCAGTGAAGGGATCTGGTGGCTGTTCCTTCAGTTCTCCCCTCAGAGCCACCAGCCCCAGACTGTCCTCACATGCCTCTAGTCCTCTCTGCTCTCCCTCTGCCAGACCCCAAAATAATTGGCTGTAAATGAAATGTTGTGCATTGGCCCTTTAAGAGGCTCTCTGCTTCTACCACTGTCTCTCCCTGCAGACAGAAATCCCACTGCTTTTCACAGCTGGATGTTGTCTGGTTTCTTTCCCAGCTCTGATGCTGTAGTCTGGGGAGCTCATCTTGAGGTTTAGAACCTATACTTCTCAGGCGGAAACCCCTGGCCACAGAAATACCCCTCCAGCACTTCAGGGCTGTCCATGGGAGCCCAGACAGCCCTCTTGTGCCTCCTCTGCACTCCCTACCAGTCTTGCTGTGGTGAAGTGGTTTCTTCTATATATCCGTGGTTGTAAGGCTTCTCTCCAACTAGTCGTATTCAGTTGATATTCAGGATGATTTTCCTTTAATTTAGTTGTAATGGCATTTTGGTCCTGGGAGGAGGTTAGTGTAGCTTCTGCTTAATCCTCTGCCATCTTGGGTGAGTTTTTATCAGAACATTTTTTTGGTTTAAAATAATTAATGAATTTTGATTAATTAATTTTAGGTATGTAGAACTTTATTCAACAGAGTAATATTTTTTTGGTATTTGTGTGTCTTATATGTCCTGTGTGTTCAAGACTCAAACTATACATTTATATACATATTTTTATACATGCAATCAAATAATTCAGGTAATCACTTTAAGAGAGTTGATACATTTTTAAGAGCATACATTCAAATAATCAGATAATTGGATGGTAATACAGTATAACAGAAGCTATATATGCAATAAAATTATGTTTAAAGCAGGGCATGACATGTAAATGTGTGTTTTCTACTTAGTAGAAAAGAGTTTTTTTGCCAGAAGAAATGACAGGCTTGAAGGAGCACATCCAAACAACTATGAGCAGTTTCAGGATGACTGAGGTTGGTGATGTGAGTGTAGGAGTCCCCAGAGCTCAGGCAGGACGGGTAAGCCAAGTTCAGATAAGGTTCATGGAGCACAGGTTCAGGTGCTTAGACTTTTTCATAAGAGCAATGAAAACTCAAACAATTGTTAGACTGGAGATTCTAAGATAAAATATAAAGATATATGAACAAATTATTCATTAATTTGAGAAGTTTAATCTTATATCAACATGAATTTATAATACCATTAAACTTTCACTGGAAAGGAATAACATAAGATTAATTTCATATAGGTTATGTACTATAGAGTGATTGTTGAAAATAAGAATTTTTTTGAGGCTTTATGTGCCATTTACCTTTCCTTACATTTATTTGCTTTCAAACAATCAATAGAGGCCATCAATTGACATAACATTATTTTTGTTTCTGTCCAGTGTTTTGTAGTGTATAATGTAATGTGAGACATTATATATTTCACAATTGCATGGAAACAAAAATTCTGTTTCTTTTTCTTTTTACTTAGACCTAGGAAAAGAGAGCATGAGGGAGTGCTTAAAGTTTTTAATATTTGTCTTTGTAACTCACTTTACAAATTTTGCCTTTGTGTTTTTTTCTTTTGTGACCTAATCTGTCGCTTTCAGAGATGTGGGAGTGACACTAAGTAGTTTTCAAGAAGAGACTCTTGAGAGAGTATCATTTGCACTCTTTTTCTACACTTACCTTTCAGTGAACCCATACTGCTCTCAGTTTGTTACTCTCCTGTTTTCCAGTCTTACTTTTGGTCATTTTAATCAGGCCTCGTATACAGTCATTCTTGTTTTAGGTTTCACCATGTATTCTCCCACTCATGCCTTTGGTTAACGTGCATCTCGAGTGCTGATTATCGGGCGCTTCACTAGGCTTTGGGGATGAGATGATGAGTAAGACATGGTCCGTTCCAAGTGTCTCAGTTCTTTTTCTTGTTATAATGTAATATTGTGGTCTGTGCTAAGTTTCTTTTGGAAACAAATATTTCTTTTTTTAAGATTTTATTTACTTACCTTTAGAGAGAGGGGAAGGGAGGAGGAAAGACAGGGGAGAAACATCAGTGTGTGAGAGATCATACACCCCCAACTGGGGACCTGGCCCATAACCCAGGCATATGTGCTGACTGGTAATCGAACCAGCGACTTTTCGTTTGCAGGCCAGCAGGCTATCCACTGAGCCACACAAGCCAAGGTAGAAACACATATTTCTTTATCAGTTCTTTAATAACAAATTTATAATCTGTTTTATTGCTGACTGCCATATTTGATAATTTGTTTTTTCAAACCAGTTTGGTAAAAATTGAACAAGCCAGACAGAAATCAAAAAGTAAGATTAAGTGGACACCTCTCTGAGTAAAAGAAAATATGTCATCGCTTCCTGGAAATCAGTGTTTAGAGGAGTACAATTTTACTCCTTGCTCTACTCTTGTAAGTGATTTAGAAAAGGGAGTAATAATAGCTTCTCTGTCTAGTGTAGACTATAACTGCGGAATGGTTATTAACCTCAATGGGCCCATAATCCTGCTGGGTAGCCATACATCGTACCCCAGGTCCATTTACTCTCCTAGTCTCCTAGATTACTGCTTTCACATCTTTCATCAAACCTTCCTCACCTCTTCCCCATCTGTTCTGTCAGATGATAACTTTGCTTTTTCATTGACAACAAAGAAACGGAAAACATTTTCCATGTGCTCCTGATACTTAGGAACGCAGCTGCACCTGTGCAGTCTCTTTTATTGCTATTCATAAACTGCCTATGTTGCTTGCAAAAGCCAGCTTCTCCATTTGTGCACTACATTTCTTCCTCTTTCCTCTCAAAGATATTGCTTCTAGTAGCTCTCTCTTTTTGTTTATCTGTTATTTTCTTTAGGGAGCCAGAGAGAATCTGCAGGGTAGCTTTTCCATAAGCCAATGAGAATATGGTTAATCCTTCCATATTTCAAATACCTTATTTTGAACCCATCCCTCCTCACTACAATCCCATTTTTGTCCTCTTACTGTACCATTCCTTGAATGAATCATCTGATCTTGATATTCCAATTACCCTCTTTCCATACTCTTTTGAAGCCACTTGAGAACTGATCAGGTTCTCACCCCCACCGTGCAGCCATGGTGAAGTCTACTGGTCGGATCTCCGTCCTTGTCCCACTAGGCCTAGCGTTATCACTGACAGTTTTGATCCTTCCCTCTTTTTTGAAACACTGTCTTCCCTTGACTTTCAGAACACACATTATGTGATTTCTTTCTTTTTTTTTTTTTGCAAATTCTTCTGTCGTCTCCTCTGTTGGATCTTTCACCTCTCTCCAACCTCTGAACTTCAGATTACCCCGAGTCTCAGTTCTCAGTCGCCTTTTTCTCCTAGCTGCATTACTCTTGGGAGGGTCTCATCTACTTTATGACTAAAATCTTGTCCACCATGCTTTTGGCTCCCACCTGTATATGTTTAACCCGTATCTTTGCCCTGAACTCTGTATTGATATCAGTTTCTTTGATACAGCCTTCTAGGAAGATTAATAAGCATATCAAACTTAAATCTGAGGTAAACTTCTGATACTCCCTCCAAATGTATTCCTTTGGTATTCTTGCTCATTTCAGAAATGGGATTTTGTGTTCCAGGTTCTTGAAACAATAAACCAGAAGACATTCTTTGACTCTTTTCTGTCTTTGGACCCTACATCTAACCTGTCAGCATTTGCTCTTGACTCTACTTATTTGAAGAAACACTTCCACCCATGTGCTACCACATCATCTCTCACTTGTAGCACTGCAGGAACCTGCTAATTGTTCGGTGTGTTCTCAATGCAGCAACCTGTGTGATGCTGTTGAAATGTGGGTTGGACCATGTTACTCCTTTAATTGAAACCCTCCGGTGACTTCCCTGTAGCCTACAAGGTCCAACACATTTATGACTTTCTTCCCATCTTACGCTCTGTTTTAATTTAATTTTGAGCCTCTTTAATTCCATGTTTTCCCAAAGTATTGGGCAGTAGTTTCTGCAGTCTTTGTGTTTATCTCTGAAACACATGTTTGCTTAACATAATTTTTCACAATTTAACAATAGTACCTAATAATTCCTCTTAATAATAATAGTGGTCCTGCATTTACTGTGATTGTTGTTAAGCAGGAAAGAATGATCTAAGGCCCAGTGGTTAGCCCAGGAAGCACCTCAGGAAGAGATTTTACATAGTTACATTGTGAATAAAATATACATGATACTGCTGATATGTTGCTGATCCCGCAGTCAAAGGAGGATGGCAGAGAATGAGAAAGGAAATCAGAATCATGTCTGGCTTTCATTGTACCTAAGAGAACACAGTGATGATATCTCTGTGAGCTCAATGAGAAAAATGGGGCCAAATGCATTTCTAGCAGGTATAAAGCTAATTTGAAAGTAATGTTTCTGGTTAAATATATTGCAGTAAATTAAACATTGTGTATTTTAAAAAATACTATGTTTAAGCTAGTAGTATTTTAAGACATGAGTCACTATTTTAAAGGCAAGTGTCCCTATACATTTAATTTTGCTTTTTTCATTTAGAAGTAATGACTCAATGATTCTGATAAGGTGTTATTTTAGTTGTCATTTGCACTGAAAACTTTTGTGATATTATTTCGTTGTTGTGGAAAAAGAATCACTTCAGTTGTGTGCACATGGCGACATCTTTCCCATTTGTCTCCCAGCTTCTAGATTTATCCTCCTTGCTACAGTTAGCATCTCCTCATCTGTTAAATTGCCTCTTGTTAGCTCACTGGCATCAGTGTTAGCTATTAGATGATTTATCTTTATCTGTAAATAAGAACCTTGAGATATCATCTTGTTTAGTTATTTTTCTTTGTCTATATTTTTAGGTTCATCACATTAAAATGTAAAAGCCCTTTAAAAATCTACTGATTAATTTTGTGTGTGAGTGCATATTTTGCACATATATGACAAGTGTACATATGAATTTTTATACACACATGTGCCAAATGTATATGTAACATATGTGAGCATATAAAAGTATATATACATATATGATTATGTATAAATCATCCTACACACATGAAAAATTCTCTTAGTTGTGGTAGAAATAACCTGCAGAGAATCATCTTTCTCTTACCTGAAAGTTTAGATAAGTAGGAGGAAATGTGTTAGCACAGTGCCATCGTTACCCATGCAGAAGATAAGGAGGAGGCAAGGGGATGGAGAATGGAGCATCGTACAATGGTTAAAATCGAGTCCTGGGGGCACGTCAGGATGTGCCACAGGCAACTCCTGGAGACTGGCTAATTCATAATGCCTTTCCTACATGAAATGGGAAAGCTGTGAGATAGCAATATGTTTTCTTTTGTTTTTTGTTTTTTTGTGTGTATTCCTAAGCTAAAATTAGATCTCCTGGGGATTATGCCCCTAATTCGGCAGTCTGCTCTACTACGTTCCATTTTGATGTGTTCTGGATGCAGATTTCTCTCTCCGAGGTGGAAGGGAAATCCACCACTTCCATACTGTGCAATAAAACTGGCTCAGGAAATTGGGGAGCACACTCTGGTTACGGGAAGTATCAGAGGGCATATCTCAACAATATAAGACATTTGGTCTTTTTACTTCATTTTCTACAATTCTCTGCTCATTTTATTTATTACTTTTATAATGTGTACTCAGATTACACCTGTATAGTATATACCTTACTCTAGACGTCCCTGGGTATCTGTGGGGAAGTGGTTCCAGGACCCCCACAAATACCAAAATTGGCAGATGTTCAAGTCTGCCCGTCAGCTCTCCATATCTGTGTTTCTCATATGCAGATGCGGAGGGCCAACTGTATTGTGGAATTTTTCTCGTTATTGAGAAACCATTTGGATTTATATTTACTCAACTGAGGCTGTTATTTTCAAAGTGGAAAATAGTAGAAAATGATTGCCTGTGTGCTTCCACTACTCCTAACTTGGGCCCCAGAATAGCAAAAGCATAGCACTGACTCACGGGGTCGCTGGCGGCCAGGCCACTTGGTGTCGATAACCTTTCTTTGATCTTAGAAATTCATGTGGCTACTCATTGAAAGCCTCAAACATATTAATAATTGCTGAGGCTCATGAACTCCTTCATGTTTCTAGGACCGCCTCAATAGTCACTCTTTACCCATATATCTCTCCTGAGGCCTTCTTGTAAGTTTGCCTCCTTAGGGATTTCTAAGAAGTAAACAAAGTGACAGCTAAGTGAGCCACATACATAAACAAATGTATTACCTTCCCATTATTTCATTTCCCTTACCATTTATTTCATCTCGTGTCCTTTCTCATTCTACAGTAACTATCTTACATATTCTGTTTCAACAATGTGGGTCCTTTTTTAACTTTTTAAAAACAGCTTTATTTATTTTTTCACTTCCTTTATTTTTTTGGCATTTTTTCCCTTACCATTTATCCCCCTTACTATATACCCCTCCCCCTGAAATCACTACACTTTTTGATGAGTCCTTTTTCCCCATGAGTCCTTTTTCCTTTTTGTTTGATCTTTCCACTCCCTAACCCTCCCCATAGCTGTCATCCGCTCTCTATGAGACTGTCTTTATTTTGTTTGTTAGTTTAGTTTACTTTTTTATTTTTTAAGGTTTTATTTATTGATTTTTAGAGAGAGGGGAAGGGAAGGAGAAAGAGAAGGAGAGAAACATCAATGTGTGGTTGCTTCTCGCACACACCCCTCTGGGATTGTTTCCACCTTGTGGCTGTTATAAATAGTGCTGTACAAATTTCTGTATGAACATATTTTCATGTATCTAGAGTATATGCCTAAAAGTAGAATAGATGAATTAGATGGTGATTCTCTATTTAATAGTTTGAGGAATCGTTTCACTGTTTTCTAAAACACTTATTCTAACCACCATTTTAAATTCCCACTAACAGGGTATGAGAGTTCTGATTTCTCCACACCATCATTGGTTGTGATCTGACTTTTGATCCTGGCTGTCCTGCTGGATGTGAAGGGTCATCTCATTATGGTTTTGATTTTCATTTTCCTGATTACTAATAGTGTTGAACATCTCTTCGTGTTCTTATTGGCCATCTTACTTGGAGAAAGGGCTATTCAGTTCCTTTGTCTATTTTTAAATCAGGTTATTTGCTTTTTTATTATTGAGTTGGAAGAGTTCTTCTTGTATTCTAGGTAGAAGTCTTTTATCACAAATGTGTTTTGGAAACTTCTTTCACATCCTATAATGCATTCAATTTATGCCTCTTTGCTCTTGATGGTCTCTGTTCTAGAGGTGCTGACGTACACTCTTACATGGATCAGTTCTTCTAAACCTTTTGAGCTTAGTCTGAATGTTTGCTTCTTCAGAGGAGTTACCTCCACCTTATCTAAAACATTCTTCCCTTGCTTATCGCTCTCTGGCTCCCTGTTTATTTTTCTAACAGCACTTAAACCTTACTCTGAGCTTATACATTTATTTGTTCACTATCTGCTGGCCTAGAGTGTAACCTCCATGAGACAGAGATGCTGTCTGCCTTAGATAGTAAATAAGAATAAATAGTTATTGAATGAACATATGAATTAACATCAAATTTCTTCTATCTTTTTTTCTCCCATCATCAAACTCTATCTTACAAATCTTTGTCAGTGGACAGTGGGAATTTCTTCCAGACTAATCTGATGTAAGTTTAGAAATTTTTACTCATACCTGGAAAATATTCTGATCTGACTCATTTTTAGAGCTTGAATAGCTTTGCAGTTAGAAGCCTCCTTGAGCTCAACTTAAAGATGTCATTTATGAAATAGACACCTCTGTTACAGTTATTTTATAATTTACGAAGTGGTCCTTTGTGTTTTTATAGCACATAAAAGGTGTGCATTTTTTCACAATTGGAAAAAAAACCCCAAAAAGCACAGCCTTTATTCTGTGAATAGTTTGAATTTAATCTTTTATAGCTTCAGTATCTTAACTTCACTGATTCCTCTAACTGCATTTCTACTTATCTGATAGGAAATTGATTTTCTGCCTTGGCAAAACAGTCTCTTTCAAATACTATGTGAAAGGATAAATTCCATGGTAATAATCATTCCCTTTAATGTAATGCACCAAATATTAAAATATGTATCAGATTGTTTAGATATTTTAATTAGATATTTTAGATGATATTTTTCTATGTGAGAAAACATCATTTTAAAGTTCATAATGTGTGACATATAAATATTTTGGTATAGTTTTTATTTTTTGTTTTGTTTCAACATGAGTAGTTTTTCAATCTGAAAAAAAGGAGGGGAAATGTCATACAAAGTTGAAGCAAATTCCAGTTAGAACTTGCTTTTCAAATTTTCAGCTCTCAGTGAATTCAGTATTAAGTAAGTGTTTAATCATTTGGTTCCCTGTGTCGATCAAATTCCTGTGAGCACCATATTATGTTCATAGGAGAGAACAATGATTCTAAGGCACTATATTAAATCTGTATTATTTGCATAAATTTGGTAATTTATAAAAATAAGTACCAGTGAAAATGCAAACCCTTGGCAGTGCTTAAGTATTCGTATTAGTGTGGGAGTGGAAATGGGTTTTTGATAGATATTATTATGTGCATATACAAGCTTATTTTACACATTTTGTAGTTGTAGACTACTATAAATGTTTATAAGTGAGTTAATCATTGCAATGTATTTTGTCAATAAAGAAACAAAGTACAATAGATAAAGTTTCTAAATTAGAGATGGAGTTAAAGAACGAGAGTATCATACTTCTCGCCTCTGGCGTTGTGCATTACTCAGTGAGTGAGCAATGAAGTCCACGGGGTTCGTAGCTGCATTCTCATGATGCCAGCATACTTACCCTCCTTCTTAAGACATCCTGATATTACTTTAAATTGTATGCATTGATATGTTGAAATTAAGCTTTTTCACCTACAAATGTTGTTATTTTGTTATTGGAATAGTATCCCTTTTTAAAAATTGTTATTTATTGACATGCCATGGTTAATAAAATTATATAGGTGTACGGTTCGATAATACCTCATCCATACATCGTGTTGTGTGTTCACCACCCGAAGTCATGTCTCCTCCCATCACCGTTTATCCCCTTTACCCTCTTCTACCTCCCCCAACCCTGGAACAGTATCCTTATTCTCCAAGACAGTTTTCATTTATTTTTATTTTTTTAAATAAATTTTTATGTCTTTACTGGATAAAGACTAGGTTATGTCTTTCTTTATTTACTGATACTGTTTCTTGCTGAAACTTCAATAAATTCTATCTTTCAGACATTAAATCCCTGCCCATGCCCTAATGAATTATCTTCATGTCTCTTTAATCCACAAATAGGATGACTACCCATTATATAATCCTAATAGTATAGGTTCAAAATTGGAATGGTATCTACGTGGTATATAGAAATAACCTTGTTAAGAAAAGAAAGAGAATGGAATGATGTACAACAGCAACTATTTTTAATAAAAGAATGAAAATACCCAATTCACAATTGAGTAGACTAGACTGCCTTCACTGCTAGTCTGATAAATTATGTAAGAATTAGGATTACAACTCCTTTTCCAATCAGCTAAAATTAGAATTCCAGAGGAAAAGGTGGGAAAGTGTTTTGAAAAATTGCGTGGTGCTGTATAAAAAGTAATACACCATGATGATGGCATTGTTGTGTCTTCTGATTTTCAAAGTCTTTTTGTACTATGTCTTGCACATACAGTCAGTCTGTGAATATTTTTGGTGATGAATTCACCCTTTTATCAAATATTTCTTAGGCCTTTATATAGAGTTAGATGTATTCTCACTCTTTTTTTCTCCTTATTATTCCTAACCTTGGAATTAAGATTTATTTTTTGCAGATAAAGGTAAATGACTTTTATTTGTCATCATTTTGTTAATTAAGGAAATTAGGAGTATGAGATTATTGTTTATTTCCAATGTAGTAAATCTGGAGGTGCAGCTGCTGAGAAACTAAGTTTAAAGATCAAAATATTTTCTTTTGAATAGTAAAACTTTTTTATTTTTATGTACTTTTTACAGGGTAAATAGATGACCTGCTAGTTTAGGTACAGGTGATAAGGTAAAACTAATTTCTCATTTTTTGAAGACTCCTCACTGATTTCTCCTATATTATATGCTTAATTATCACATATTAAAGAAAAATAAAACTGATAAGATAATTCTGAAATGAGGAATAATCTATATAAAATATAGATTTTATGTGCTAAGAACTTACAGCTGTTCAAACAAAATAAAGACATGTAAGACAGTAGATACTTCCAAATTTAGAGAGCTACAGAGAACTTCCGGAATACAGAGAATTTAAGCATCTTTCTAATTGCTTCTTGAATTTATAGACTGTTGACCACTCCAAAGTCTAACATTCTTTATTATAGTAAGAGTACATTGAAATGACTATGTTAACTTACATGGCAGAAGAGAAAAGATAAGTAAAACACAAATGGAAAGCTAATATTTCACAAACAAGCTTCAGGATAATAGAAGGTGGCCATAAATGAAGCTTCATAATCTGTTGCTAGTTTATGAAATCTTACATTCATTTTTTTTCTTTTATAGCATCTGTTTTTATATTACATATTTAAAATGGGCATTGAAAATTACTGACTGACATTCTAGAAAGGAAGTACTAAAAGTTTTCTGAGTAAATAGCAGATTTTTGTTTAAATTTATATTGTTTACGTGTTTCCTCCCTTTGACATTGAGCTTCTTTTTACATTATCTTTAATCACCTTACAATCAATATAATTTTCTACATAATAATCTTTTGAGAAACAAACTATACAATGTCCTTAAGTATGAAAATATTACAGTGCTTACCATAACAAAGAATTTCAGAGTTCAGGTATTGAATATTCTCAGCTATGATTGGTGAAATTTATGAACACAAAACTTGGTGTTTCTTTTTCTCTTTTCTATTTCCACAGTGACAGTAAGGAATGAGTTTAAAATGCATTTTGTTTTACTTCTCTTCCACTTCTTCATTGTTGGAAAGTCACAGTGCTCTGAAGGAGCAGAGAGAGGAAGAGCATGCCCTCCTCTGTTTCACTCCCAGGCGCACCATGCCTTTCTCTGGACACAAAATGCCAGATTTCTGTGGTGATTTCACCGTAGCTGGATATATAATTGATGCACTGAAGCCTAATTTATTTTGCCATACTGCCTCTAAAATTAATACTGTATGGTTGGAAGTGTGTGAAAATGGTTGCTGTCAAAAATAAAGTGTAAATTAAGGAAGGGATTATTCAGTCGATATGTAGAAAATAAACCTAGGTTCTTCCTGGTGAAATATATACATTGTTTTCTCATTTAACCCCAAGAAGTAAATGTTTATTTCATTAGAGGAGAATGGATTGTACCCAGAAAACATCCAGAACATGATACTAATGTGATTCAGAAATTTATACTTTAAAACACTTTACTATTATATAGTGATTGGAATTCTTGCAAATCAATCATTACATACATGTACATACTTTTCATTAAAGTTTAGTGAGTTCTAATGGGCTTCATTCCAAATTTTAAACTGTAACTGCTCATATCTTAAGTACATGACTAAGTTTAGGTTTCAATCACATTACTTCCATTATACCACATACATTTAATGTACACATATGGACACATGTAGAATCAAATTTTATATACAACAGAATGTACTCAGTTAAAGGATACAGTTTGATATCCATGCCCACATAGCCACCACCCTAATCAAAATACAGAACATTTTTATGACCCCACAGAAGCCCCCTCTGTTTCTCGCAGTCAGCTTATCTGTATCCTCTGCTAAAGACAGTCACTGATTTTTTCCCATTTCTTAGATACGGACTTTTGAACCTCAGCACTGTTTGAGGCTGGTAAGTGCTAGTTGTCACAAGGTGCTCTCCCGTGCTTTTCGAGCAGCACCCCCAGACTCTGCCCACTGGATGTGGGTGGAGCTCTCTCTGTACTCTCCATTCCCCATTGCGACGACCAGAAATGTCTCCAGACATTGCTGATATATCCCCTGGCGAGCAAACCCCTAGTCCATTTGAGAGCCGCTGCTGTAGATTAGTTTTTCATAGTTTAACATTCCATACCAGTAGAATCATCCAGGATACTTTATTTCTGGTTTCTTTCAGTATAATGGTTTTAAGAGTCATCCTCATTGTTATCTGTACCATTGCTTCTTTTTATTTTTAATTTGTTCTTAACGGAGTGGGATTCCAGCATTGTCAAACTACTGTACAATTTGTTTAAATATCCACTTTTTGCTTGTATTTTCTTTAAATCCTAAAAAAAAAAAGCTGCTTTGAAATCTTTGCTAATTAATTGTATCACTTCAGGTTTTTCTGGGTGTATATTCATTCATTCATCTCCTGGTTTTGAGTCACATTTTTTTTTCTCATGTTAGCAATTTTTTAAATTGAATATTGGACAATAATAATTTTACATAGTTGAGTGCTGAATTTTGTTGTGTTTCTTTAAAGAGTAATGGACATTTTTTGATATGTACTTACATTACTCATGGATCAGTTTGATCTTTTAAAGCTTTATTATTATTATTTTTTGTTAGGGTGAGTGTAGAGTTGTTTTTATTTATGGCTAATTTAGCTCTTTCACTGAAGTGTGACTTTTCTGGCACTTCTGAGGAATACCCTGGTAGTAAAGGAGGACTCTTCACTCTGACTGGAACTTGGATAACTCTTAGACTTATTATTCATTTTACAGTTCCAACTGTCCTTTGCCCAGCCTTGTGGGAGTTTCACTCCTCAACTGCACAGTTGATTATTTTGCAATCATCCTGACAAAGACTTACACACGTTTCTGAAGTTCTTTCTCTGCTCTTCCTCTCAAGTACTCTGATCCACCAATTTTAGCCTCCTCAGTCTCTCTGCAGTTTAATTCTTGTCACTTCAGTTCATCAGGATCTCGTGGGATTTCCCTTCTACATAGGAATATTAAAAGTGCCTTCAAGAAAAAAAAAAGAGGTGTAATTTTAAAGCTCACCTTATTAGTTTCCCTGTTCCCACATGACAGTCTTTCACTATCTGTCACCAGTGTCTGAAAACAGTCTTTTGATTTATTTTATTTGTTTTTTAGTTGTTTACTGTAGGAGGGCAAGTCTATTCTTTCCTCCATCATGACCAGAAGCAAAACAGTTTTTAAAAATTTTTTGTGTGATTGTAGACATCGGAATTTCGGGAAACATCAAATTCTGTGTGTCATTCATATTTGTTCTATTCACATAGTCACTGATTTGGAGTTATCGTATTTCAAGATACTATTTCTGTGATTCCGTTTCCCCTGCCCTGTTTTCTGTGTCCAAGGGCCTTTGCTGGAGTTAACACCATTGACCTCTCTCTCTGGACTTTTTCACTTACTCTATGCCGAGTTAAGTAGGAAAAAACATTTGGAAGCTGAATTTGGGAGAAGGAATGGGAAAACCTTGGATTAGCCTAGTTGTGGTTATACTTTCAAGCTGGCCTCTCTTTAGGTTGTGTTCACACCTGTTGTGACAGGAGCACTCAGGTGAGGTCTTCAGTTGTCTGTCATGGTCTATGACTGAGCAGGCATGTTCAGTTTGGGGGAGACATTTGGAAGTCCACGTGGCAGCGGATCCAACGATGGTGCCTAATTTAGCTGTTTTGGTACTAACACTAATATTTTGGACTCTGTTTATCTGTTCTTAACTACTTTTCAGTTGGACCCAAATTTGGAGGGGGAAATAAGGGAATTATTGTTCTCCTTAGATGATAATATCACAGATACACATTTGTCAATTAACATTATATCAAGTCACTGTTGTAATTGTGAACAATGCAAATTGAAAAGCTCATGCTTCCATTGATGGTTTGGAGAAACCGGAACCGCAGGCACGTAAATACTACAGTTGTCTCGCCAGGAGTCCAGTGGCCCCTCTGTCTCCAGCTGAGCAGTTCTCTGTTGCCTCCTGTCCAGTTTCTGGTATCCAAGTTGGGCCCTTCAGCCCTTCCACCAACTGGTGTTGCTGCGTCAGCCCTGTTTATAATAAATGTGGTAAATAGCAGTTGATACTACAATATGTAATTACAGAAAAATGTTTTCCTTTGAAAGCTGTATCTATTCTATATATTTTTAGAATTTGTAGCTTTACATGCTTAACATTAATACTTATTTTTCAATGTATCTAGCCTGTCTTATAATAATACATGCTATCTTTCTTATTAGACAATGATCTCAGCAAAATTTTATTACACTTCAAGATGTCTGATAAACAAACTGAGTGGATAGAAAACTGCCAGAGACAATTTTGCAAAATGATGAAGGCCAAACCTGATATGATCAGTGGAGGTGGTGAGTGCATTGTTTTATTTTTCTGGGGTATTTTTCTGTATGAAAATTATATTAATAGAAACTTTGTTTTCTGAAGATTAGGACCAATATGTCTAGAATACATAATACTAATTCAAGGAGTCCACTGACTTTTGAGAAACTTGTGGTGCTGGAGAACCAAAATTAAAATCTGAGATGACTAAGCTTCTTTTGAAAACTGTCTAATATATTTTGGTAAGCAAAACTGAAACACTGATTTATCTTTGTCCAGGTAACTGGTTTTATCAGCTTTCACCTGCATTTATCATACTGCTATACTTATGAAATTTTATTGAATTTTTATTGACAGATATTTTAGAATTATGCTACCTCCTGCCTCATAAATTTAGTGACTTCTAAAGAAATTTTGTTTTGAGGGAATGGATATGTTTTCTAAACTAGTAAACAAGTTGTATTATATTCAGGTATTTGAATGTACATTTCTTTTCTAAAATCATCACTTTTTAATTAACATTATTTGGAGCAAAGAAGAAGGTCTAAGTTAAAAGTTCTGATGTTAATATAAGCTAGGTTTATTGAAACTATAATTTAAAAGTAATTGTGTACTTTATCAACATGCTTTATGGTTTTCATATTTGTATCATATAAAATTAAAAGTGGGGAATAAAACCAAGTTTATATTTTGTTGGAGAAATTATATTCTGAAGAATATGATAAATATCTGTGGTAATAGGTCAAACACTAAATTTTGTATAAAGTGAAGATGGAGGCATAGGTAGTCACACTGTGCCTCCTCGTGCAACCGAAACTAAGGACAACAAAAATTGAGAAACAAGAAACAACCAAAACAGAGAGAAATGAACCGAATGGAAGTCTGACTACCGTACAACCAGACCGGTAAGGAGGGGTGGAGTTGGAGACCTACGGAGAGGGGTGAGAGGTCCTGGCAGGAAAGAGCGGTGGCTGGCAGACAGCAGTTGGCGGACCCCAGAAGCGCAGGGGCGGCTGACCTGGTGGCAGACCCTGGGTACGGGAGGCAACGAGCAGACCCAGTGCGCCGCAGCCACACATTCGCATGCAAACTAAGCGAAAACGGGTGCAACACAGACCGCGCAACCCAGGGCCCCAGCACCACCGGGAAACAAAGCCTAAGAGAGCCAACTGAAAATACCAGTAGGAGCTAAGGCCGGGAGATTCTCTCACCCTCACAGGAGACTCCTTGGGAAAACCCACAGAGTCCGAGAAAGTGCACAAGCCCACCCTCCCGGGAGCCAGCACCAAAAGGGCCCAGTTTGCTTGTGGGAGGAAGCAGGGGGGACTGGAGTCTTAGAGAGAGCGGAGCAGGCACCATTGTTCCCTCTCAGACACCGCCCCCACATACAACATCACAACCCAGTGCCTGGGGTGCCCCGCCCTGGTGAACACCTAAGGCTCCCCTGCCCATATGTAACACCTGCAACCAGACCAAAGAAAAATAAAAAATAAAAAAGATGGCTCAAACAGAATTGAAAGTCCCAGAACCAATTTTTTTAAGTGACCAAGAGATAGCCAACCTATCAGATGCACAGCTCAAAGTACTGGTGATCAGGATGCTCACAGAATTGGTTGACTTTGGTCAGAAATTAGATGAACAAATGCAGGCTACAATAAGAGAAATGAAGGAAAATGCACAGGGAACCAATAGTGAGGGGAAGAAAACTGGGACTCAAATTAATGGAGTGGACCAGAAGGAAGAAAGGAACAACCAAACAAAAAAGAATGAAGAAACAAGAATTCAAAAAAATGAGGAGAAGCTTAGGGACCTCCAGGACATCTTTAAACATTCCAATATCCAAATTATAGGGGTACCAGAAGGGGAAGAGAAAGAGCAAGAAATGGAACACTTATTTGAATACGTAATGAAGGAGAACTTCCCCATTTTGGCAAAGGAAATAGACTTCCAGGAAGTCCAGGAAGGTCAGAGTGTCCCAAAGAGGTTGGACCCAAGAGGAACACGCCAAGGCACATCATAATTACATTAGCCAAGGTAAAAATGAAGGAGAGAATTCTAAAAGCAGCAAGAGATAAAGGGACAGTTACCTACAAAGGAGTTCCCATCAGAATGTCAGCTGATTTCTCGAAGGAGACCTTGCAGGCAAGAAGGGACTGGAAAGAAGTATTCCAAGTCATGAAAGGCAAGGGCCTACATCCCAGATTGCTCTATCCAGCAAAGCTTTCATTTAGAATGGAAGGGCAGATAAAGTACTTCTCAGACAAGGCCAAGTTAAAGGAGTTCATCATCACCAAGCCATTATTATATGAAATGTTAAAGGGATTTACCTAAGAAAATGAAGATTAAAAATATGAACAGTAAAAAAAGACGTCAAATTCACAGTTAGTAACAACCATACCTAAAACAAAAGCAAACTAAGCAAACAACTAGAACAGGAACAGAACCACAGAAATGGAGATCACATGGAGGGTTAGCAACAGGGAAGCGGGAGGAGGAGAGAGGGTGATAAGATATAGACAATAAGTAGCATAGACAATAGGTAGAAAATAGACAGGGGGAGGGTGAGAATAGTATGGGAAATGTAGAAGCTAAAGAATTTATGACACATGGACATGAACTAAAGGGGGGGAATGTGGGTGGCAGCGGGTGGGCAAGGTGGAGGGGAGTGAAGGGGGGAAATGGGACAACTGTAACAGCATAATCAATAAAAAAGAAAAGAAAATTTTAAAAAAGGGCAAATTAGGGATCCTGGAAGTGATGGCAATAATGATTATGTATCTTTACTTTAAAAAAAAATTGTATAAAGTGAGTAGTTAAACTGTATTTTACCATAAGATATTTATAAAATATCTATCATAAATATATACAATTATTTACATAAATCATTTATTATTCATATACATAAATAAATCAATTCTCATTGATTACATCATAGAGAATATTTAAAGTAGATTACCAGTGAGTTTTACACATGTCAAAACGCACAGAACAAGTGGAGAAAGCAGCAGCTCGGTGTAGTGTTCATTTAAACGTAGTAAGTATATGTGTTACTATGCAATAGGATAAACAAGTAGAACTTTGCCATGAAAACTATATCCCCTTGGAATCTTGTGGCACTTCCCACAAGTCTTGCCCTCAGTTATTCATTCCCCTGCTACAGTGTCCAGAACTAGACTGTAGTCTACTCTCAGTAATAGATCTGTCCCTCTGTGCCCATCGTGTTCTAGTAGCTTACACCAAACTCTGTTACTTTTCACTGTGACTTTAAAAGACAGCCTGCATTCTATGGATTAGGAAACTAAGGCCTGGGAATTTTGCACGTCTAGCCCAGGGCACAGTCAAGAAACAAACCAAGGCAACCTAACACCGACATTCATGTTTTGTGTCACTTTACTGCACTGCTACTTTGCATTTCCTCTTTAGTGTGTAATGTTTTACACATCAGAGACAAATAACATTTATTAAACACAGGTGAACATAATACTGGTTTAGAGAAATTATGATACAATTTATAATGTCTCATATCTCATAACATTGTTTTCCTGTCTGTAAACTAAAATGAACTAATTTTGTGGGTAATCTCAATATATAAATATTAAGCAAATTTATGCTTTTATGAGGCAGACAAAGCAATTTATGTATTTGTGTGTGTGCATGCACATGTACAGTCTGGCTCTGTTATCCAGGTCAACTCAGATCTTAAATGTAAGCGTAAATGTCAGTCAACGGCCATCAAGAACCAAAGATTTTTAGATCATCATCAGCTATTCTGCAGTTCCTACCTAAAATATCTGGTTGGCTCTGAAATGCCAGTAAACACCATGTACATTCAATAATTTTCATAATTATAGTAATGAGTGAATGAATTAGTTTTAATTTCTCTATAAATCCAAAAGGAAGTAAACAAAAGGACGTTCGGTTCATGAGAGCTTATTGAGAAGCTGCTCGTTGGTCGTGTGCTCCTTGCCACTGTGGACAGCTGCTGCCCTGCGTGGTAATGGTGAGGGGAGAGAACAGTCCGTCAGCACTTTTTCCCACTGATGGAACCCAGGCTGTCTGAACAGCTACCAGGAGAGATTTCCAGCTTTCTAAGACTTGGACTTCTGGTATTTCTGGAGTTTCCCTTCCAGGCTTTTAGCTTATAAGAACAAGTGAGACAATGTGGATGTACAGCTATAGGATATTCCTGCACTCACAGTAATGAGTTGCTGATAGAAGCAATGCACCCATTGCTTCTATTCTGTGACCCAGAGCTCACACGTCAAGTTAATAAAACATAAGTCAGATTCATTCTTCTCATGACCTTATTTTGGTCTGTATACGTCTCCATACTACTCCATCCTATTATATCCCAGACCTTTCTTTCTAAGACAGAAATAACTAGAACATGTTTACTGAACCTTAATTAATTGATGTTATTTTTATGTGTTTATTTTATTCAGCACTGGGAGAGAACATAGATACTCCATTAGGTCTAATTGCAAATGTGTTCATGAACTGCCTCTTTTTATTTATTAAAACACAGATCATTCCACAATTCTGCTTCCCTGCCCTTGTTGTCTGAAAGGTCCCTGCAGATTGAGTGACCTTCTGGCATTTCCTTAGTTTACTCACTTACCCTTTGATGTCTAGTCATCCTAAACAGTAGATTTTATAATGAATTTTATATTTAATATTTCCCAACCTTTACATCTGTTCTATACTCATCCCCCTGTAAAAAGAAGCCTCTGCATTTGTCACATTATCTCCTAACCAGTATTTCCCATGGATCTTTTATATGAGACCTAGTAATTAAATGTGTGATTTAAAATATATTCTAAGTATGGCTTTCTTATTTTTGTTTACTAATATTGATAATATAATTTATAACCAGAATGCTGGTGTAGGATACATGCCATTTGAGTCAGTTGCTAGGTGATGTGCACAACATGCGTGACAGACAACACTGGGAACTGTGGTACACTTTCTAACTATAATACATTTTGGGTAACCATGTAATATACTTTGGGCATCCTTCAGATTCCCAAATTATCACAACTTGGACTCCATGAAATGGTTTGTTTGTTTTTTTTCAAGCTGGCCTCTTTGTCCTTTTAAACTATTTTTTTCTTGTTTACCTCTGAAAGAATCCTGGCTTAGTAACAACAGTGAAGTTATCTAGACTCATTCTTCCTGCTCTTAAATATAGAGTTCAAGGATAACGTTAGGGACTGAATCTGAGCTGCAACAGTGCACGTTAGATTGCTCCACATAATTGAGGCAACAAGATGGCATGAGGCAAAAGCACGTCTAAACAAAAAAGTATATTTTTGTTTTTTCTAATTTACTTCTGGCTATATTTAAATTTCTCTTTATTTCCTTTGAATGTTTAATCAAGTTTTCCCTTTTGACCTACCATTTGTTTAAATTTCAACGTTATTCCCAAATTTTAGATTTTATCTCCACATGAGATACCATGGAAAATGTAAAATAAAATATATTTTTCCTCTTGCATTCTTTTTTTCTGATTGCTCTCACTAGCGTGTACCCAGTCATTGAAAGGAATAAGGTAGTTCTCTTTGGCTTCTTCCTTTTGTACTTTGACTGCCCCACTTTGTTACCCGTTCTTACAGAGCTTATTCCTAAATATGCCCTTTATCTGTTCCTTCTCATCCCTATCGCCTACTTTAATGCAAGTATTAACTACTCAGTAGTTCGACTACTGTTGTCTAATACTTGGTCATTTTAGGAAAAGCAGAAATTATAAATAAGCAAATTGAACAAACTGAAATTAAATTATAATTTTATCATTCAGATATTAGTTAAGTTTTTATTTTTAGCCCCCAAAAGTTAATACCTATTATTCTATTTTCTTTTGTCTTTTCACTCAGTGCACTATTGTATAGATTTTTTCATGTCAGTAAATGTACTTCCACAATGTAATTTTAAAGTCTGCTTATTTGATCCTATGGATATGATTCTTTATTATGATTTTTTAAAAATCTCATTTGAACCCCTTGGACCCTAGCCAGTGAAGATGCTCACATTTCATCTCAAATATACAGTAAGGAACCCAAAATCTTCTGTAATACAGATCATCTGATAATGTCAAAGCACTAATAAATCACTTTAAAAAAGAGAGAGACGTATAGCCAAAGTGTAGACTGTTTGGTATAAGCAGACACAGACATTGAGGCTCATGAGAGAAAGCAGAAGAGGTGCCATGACGGTGAGAATAAGAGCCTGAGTTCTAAAAGGAGGATCCCAATGCTGGTGCTAAGTGGGCAAAAGCATTGATTCTTTTGTTCTCCCACTTACTTTATCCTTATGATTACCATCGTACATCTTTATTGGTTTGTCCTCAGTAACGTTCTCCCAATGGCACCTAAAGCTACTTTTCTCATAGCCTCTCTTCTTGGCATAAGCAACCAGAGGAAGGAGGAATTCAGCACAATTCCTCATTATTCTGTCACCTTCTGAATTATTTTGTGCTTCAGTATTGCTAATATACCCAGGTAGTACTCTTAAGGTTGTTGCATTTCCATAGACACTGAGTTGGCGTATCTTCTATCTACCGTGGCTATAAAGTAATTGTAATTGACAGATAGTTCTCTGATAATACCAATTACATGGTAAACAATATAAGAAATTATTTCAAGGAGACTAAGAAATTTTTTTAAAAAGTGCAAATGTATGTGACAGTCTAATTTACGTGATGAAACTTATATTCAGGCTTGAAGGAGACTAAATAGTCATTATGAAAAAAAGTTAAGGTGATGTGTACTTTTGAAAGATAGAGTAGATGTTCTTTCCCTTACCCCTTGTACTGTGTGCAACTAAAATCTCTGGACATCGCATACAAAACAAACATAATATGTCTCTGGAAGATGAAGAGAATAAGACAGACTGGCAAGGGACCTTAGGTCCTAAGGAACATCTCAGAGGTGCCTGGGTTTTCTTTTCACCTCACATCCTAGACTGAGTACGAATTTCTGCCAACACATGCAGAAAAAAAGGGGGGGAGGTGGGTGGTAAAAGCCTGCTGTCCAGCCAGAGGGCCAGGAAAAGGTTAGTGTACCATGACAGAAAACTTGTTGAGAGTTACCACTTTAATTCAGCCAAATACCACCGAAAATTCTGCCTGCTAAACCTGGTGTGCAGCGTGGACATCCATCCTCACCTGGCAGTAATCAGGCTCCTCCTGCTTGGATGGTATCAGAGGAGACTTAGGTAGAGAGTTAGGACTTTCACCACCAGCTGGTGGTAACTAGGATGCAGCCTCTACTTCCTTTCCACACGTGTATTTGTTTAACACATGGAACAAATTTAAAAGCAGGAAGTGTCGGCAAAGACGTAGTAAAGAAAACCTAAAATGAAAGTTTAGAACTGAAAAATACTGTAACCAAAATTAAAAGCTCAATGGGTAGGTTCAACAGTAAAACTGAGGGAACAGAGGGAAGAATCAGAGAATGTGAAGATGAGAGGAAATAGACTGAAAAATTAACAGAGCCCCAGAGACCTGTGGAACCATCACAAAAACATCTAATATTTGTGTCATTGGAATCCTGCAAAGAGGTTGGGACTAAAAATTTGAAGAAATGATGGCTGAAATCTTTCCAAATTTGCCAAAGACTTAAACCCAAAGCGTGTAAACCTGAAGAAATCCACACCAAGACACAGTATGGTTAAACTGCTGAGAACTAAAGACGAAGATACAAATCTTGAAAGCAGAGAGAGAAACACTTTACCTACAGAGGATAATCAGTGCAAATGACAGTGGACCTCTCACCAGAAAAGACAGAGGACGGAGGAAGAGCATGGCGTCATTCACGTGCTGAAAACAAGAACTGTCAACCTGATTTCTGCATGTGTGGGGAATAATCTTCAGGACTCTTGAGAAAATCAAGACATTCTGAGATGAAGGATTTGTCACTAATAGAGCTACCCTAAAGGAGGGGATAAAGGAAGTTCTTTACCTCTGTACTATCTTTGCAACTTTCTGTGAATCTATACTTGTACAAAGTAAGTTTTTAAAAAATAAAGAAGAAAGAGCAAACATAAACTACGTAAGAACACTGAGAAAAATGGACTGTGCTTAAAATATTTTGTATGACAAGTGGATATGGTTGGAATCTCTAAGACTGTAAAGTGCTTGAAACACATTACTAGAGTCATGGTAAGTTCTTGAATAAGCACGTTTTCGAAGAACAGACATCTGATGGTTACATGAAGATGAATTTATTTGGAAATAATTGTAATTCACTTGTGGTCTGCCGATATGCTAACAGTGATAACATATTTTAAAAGAGAAGTTTTGCCTGTCTACAAACATTGGGCTGTCCTAATTTTGGGGTCAGCTGCTGTGATGGCCATGACGAGCTGGCGGGAGAGAAAGCAGTTCCGGTGCGCACGGATCCCTGAGCGGTCTGGCTGTGGCTTCTCTTTGGCAGAAAACCCACGCCCCTTTTTAGTGTGTGAATATTATAGAGTTTGATTTTATAGTCTATGTCATAGTCCAACCTCAGAGGATAAATATAATTAAAAAGAAAGGGCTCGTACTTTAAAATTCTTTATAGAAATGGCAGATCTTTCATTTAAGATCTATATAAGACAAAACAATATCCTATAATTTACTTTCTGGATAGTGATATCCTAGAATTAATTTGTCTTTAAAGGTAAGAAGTGTTTCATGACATGATTTAATTTTCTAGAGTTACAGATAGTGGTATTTTCAGTGAATTGAAGAGCTGCACTGTCTAAAATCCTGTGCTCTGCCTATCCATTCATTTCTTTTCCCCCCAACCCCTGCCAACCTTTCGTTTGGTCTGGTTGCTGTAAACAGATGTCATCAGTCGCAAAGCATATAATACACATAATATGTAGTGGTTTCAAAAGGAGCTTGAGCTATGTGTTGATCTTGATCTTGTAGTTCACATAACTTTTTTCTATATGTGCGAATAATTATGATGATATGTTATAGTCTCATCAGTGATAATTTTCTCTCTGTATTGAAACCATTTAGCAAATTCTGAAGTGATCAGAGGGACTCTGAAGATAACATGTGCTTCTTTTCTAGCTCTACGTTCATAGGTTCTTAGTGAAGCTATTAAAATTTAATTTACATCAGAAACATTGTTAGCAATATTAGAGCGGTATGTGTTTTGAACTGGACTCCCTTAAAGACATAACTAAAGAAGTTGTGATGATTTTTATGTACTAGTCTGTGATTTGAGATGCATTATCACGTATGATTCATGTCCTTTAATGTTCTAATTATTCTCTTGTATCTTACAGCTTTAGTAGAGTTACTTGAAAATTTTGTGCTTCATCTCTCTGAAAGCCCATCGGAGTGCTACTTCCCCTCAGTAGAATATACAGGTACATTTTATACATTTTGAATTTTGAAAACATAATAGATAATATTTCATAAAGATGTGCAAATATATACTATTTCTTAGAAATGTGTAATTAGATTACAAATATGCACAGGTTTCTCATTCTAAGAATCTTTCCTGTACATTCCAGGTATTCAGTCTCTTCCGTGCAAATGTTTGGTTTTCCTTGTAACTTTCTAACTCTGTTTTAGCTCTTTTTATTTGTTGACCTCTTAAAAACTGTTTTTCTTCAAGGTAATGCTTTCCCCTCTTCTCACTGAAACCACTATCCCCTAGTGATCTCATCTGCTCATACTGTTTTATGTATCTCATATATTGATGACATCTTCTACTCAGAGATCTACTTATAAGTTTTATTTTCATATTTCCAACTGCTTAATAGGTAAACATCACTTGGATGTGTTTTAGAAACCCTCAAATTCTAAATGTCCAACAGGGACCTCACCTTATCAAACCTTATTGATACACATCCTCCTCCTGCCTTGCCTGTTTCCGTGGGCATCACAGTCATCTGCTGTCTAAGCCAGAAACCGAGGAATGATAAACTCCCTTAAGTTCACATTTTCCTCTCAATCACCAAACCATGTTAGTTCTGTGTTCTTAATATATCTCAAATATATCTACTTATATTGATTTCTCCTCTTCTTTATGTTAGTTCAGGCTATCATTACCTTTTGCCTAGAGTATGACAACAGCCTCTTTTCTTGGGTCTCTAATTGGAGTCTGATTTCTTTTCAAAGGCATTCTTTATGCTGCTTTTACAGTTACCTTTGAAGCCCAAATCTGATCCACTCGTTCTTCTATCCCATAGAAGCTCACCACTAACCACCACATAAAGTTTAAGCCTCTTACCATGATACCCAAAGCCTTAAATTAGTCTTGCCCATTGTTCCTCTCTCTTATTATCTTTTTCTTTCCATGCCTCATATTTATTTTTCAGGAACACTAAACTATTAGCAGCACTGCCAGCTCCTTCCTCTCTCCTTCACCACACACAGAATCATTTATTGAACAAATAGATATTGTCCTCTACTACGTGATAGAACTTTGTTAAGCATTCAGACACAGGATTGAAAAAAAGAGAGAAACAAACCTTGCCCTCAGAGTTCACCTTCTGGTGGGAACATAGACAACAGTGAAGCAGAAGACTCAGTATGTCAGACGCAATGGTAGTAGATGAGAGTTACCAGCAGGGAAGAGAACTAGGGAGTGCTAGCTGAGGGTGGGGGTTACAATATTGAATAGTGTTCAGACAGCAGAAGTGGGTGCAAGATATGTGGATATTTTTAAGGGAAGAGAATTTCAGCAAATGACATGGAAGAATAGTAATTGTATGGCTGAAAAGAAATAAGGGGGCAGAAGTGTTTGTGTGGAAATCATAAAGGAGAGGATTGTGAGAGTTATTTCAGGGTCTTGAACATAGGATTGACATGCTCTGATTTACATTTTTAAAAGATCACTATGTTTGCTGTATTGAGAAATGAGTGAAGGAAGACTAAGGTTAAAGCAGGGAGACAGAAGGATTTTGAGAAGATCCCGATGAAAAATGGTAATGGCGTGGGTGAGGATGTGAGTGGAGATGGTGAGAAGCACTTGGACTCTGGGTATATTTTGAAGATGGGACCAGCATAAATGGGTAATGGATTGAATACGGGTGTGAGAGAAAGGAAAGATGGAATCAAAGAAGATGAAATTACTGATCTGAGTTACTGGAAAGATGGGATTATCATACATTGAGATGGAGAAGAATGGGAAAAGAATAGGTTTGAGGAGATTTAAGAACTTACTTTTTATGTTAGGTTTTAAATACCTTTTACACATTTAACTCGACATGCTCAGTATATGCCACATGTCTGAATATGGAATTTAGGGAAAGGTATTGGGTGGAAATACAAATTATTAAATCATTAGCTTAGTGTATAAAGCCAATTTGCATGTCATATCTTTCTCATATTCTGACTTGATGTCTAATTTTTTACTTGACAGTAACAGCCAGTAAAGTAGTGTCCATGTCTTAACTATTGTATGTAATGTCTGCACCTAGAATAACAGTGTCAATATATGTTGGACAAGTAAGAGTGGGTAAAAGAATAAATGAGGGAGATTTTGTATACTGTGCCAATCAGTTTGTCTTGATTTTAATGGGCAATAGAGTAAACCATTTAAGATTTCTCAGCAGAAGCTTTACTTGATTCATCTGTACCTTAGGGAGATTATTTTAGTAACTGTGTAAAGGATGAGCTAAAATGCAGAACTGAAATTTGCCAAAGGTGAATATCCAGTACTCGGGGTTGGTAAACAAAGAGATGGCATGCACTCAAGACAACAGATCATCAAGGAATATTACATTTCTTTTTCATAAGTGACATGAACTCTTAGCTGAAGAAACCATGGTTCAAATAGATGTTAGTTTTGCAAGTTAGACATTACATATCATATCTCCATAAAAATTATACATATATATGTACTTCCCATGTGTCCCAACCTATCTTTCTAGCCCTATTAGCCACCGTTGCCCCAGCAAATTCCATGCATTCATATCACTGAACATTTGCTCCTACCGTTCTTTCTGGATAAATTTTTCCCTCCCATAACATCCATACAATGAATGTCCAACTCAACTGTGAAGTTGCAGCTAGAATGTCATCTTCTGTCCACTCTCAAACAGAAGTCCTTCCTCTGTTTCCTGTTGCATTCGCTTTACTATTTGGATACTCATTATATTATATATGACTAGCTTCAGTTATTCCAATAGGTCTCAAACTCCTTTGTATCTTTAATGTAACATTTGATATGTTTTTATTGAATTAAATATATATACTGATGCTTAAGCATCTATATTCACACAAATATACTTGTATAACAATTGTAAATATACTGATCATTACAAACACACACGGAAGCATATACAATAGTAACATCTAAGGTAGATTAGGGAAAGGGATAAAAGAACATAAGAAAATAAAAACAATGAAATGAGAGGAAAATACAAGGTCGCATTAATCAGAAGTTGAGGTACGTGAAGGGAATTGATAACTGTTGAGTACTTCTTGTGAGTTAAGTAGTGCCCTGTGGCTCTTGGTTTGTATTATGTCATTCAGCACTACAACTACTCTCTGAAGTAGGTATAATAATTACATTTAAAATCAGGAACTAAGGTAAATAGGAAAGAAAACAGAAATTGTGAAGTTAATTTGGAAGAAAATCATTTGTGAAGAAAATTATAACTTCATGAATAAACCTGAAAGTATACAGGAAAAATATACAGGGAATCACGCTAAGTCTATGAGTAAGAGAGGAAATCGGTAAGCAGTAGTCATGGAGATTTGCATGATCAGGTTGGCTCTCTCTCCAGTCTTCAGCATAAAAATCTCTAATTTCTGCAGCTTTCAATGTACCCAAGGCACGTCCTTTTATTGGATTGTATTTTCTGTAGATATCCTAATAAAATCAAACTTACGCTACATGTGTTATCCAAATACTCAAAAACCTGAGGTATTTCCTGCCCCCTGTTATACTTTTAACTTGTGCTAAGGGAGATCTCACAGGTTGTCTTTTAAAAAATTTTTATTTACTTTTTATTTACTTATTTTTCTTCTTACTTATTTAGATGTTTGTTTATTTATTTATTTTAGACAGAGGGGAAGGGAGGGAGAAAGAGAGGGAGAGAAACATCAATGTGTGTTTGCCTCTTCTGTGCCCCCTACTGGGGACCTGGCCAGCAACCCAGGCATGTGCCCTGACTGGGAATCAAACCAACCCTTTGGTTCACAGGCTGGCGCTCAATCCACAGGGCCACACTAGCCAGGGATCACATGTTGTCTTTTTTGAATGTAGTATCTAGGCAGATAAATCGTGAATGTGAATTTAAATTCTTTAAAGGCTCCAGTTGAACAACTATCCACTGGAATTTTATAGTACAGCAAAAACAAAGTGGCTTCCTATTGATCGGCTATTTAATATTTATTATTACGATATGCTAAGTTTGTTGCTTGTATTGTTTTCTTCCCATGGCTTTAGGTATCCTCATCATTTATCATTTATTTTTTGGCTGGTGAAGCAATGTTTTGCTGTTGCAAAATTTCATTTTATTTACTTTAAATAAACAAAAACTTGATATAAAGGCTGTTTTAAAGCAAATGCTGGATAGATCTATTCAATGTTTTTTCTTGTTTCTTGAAATGAAAAATTGATTGTCTTTTTTAAAATGACAGCCTGCTAAACCCTAAGGTAGCTGAAATTAGAATAACACAGTCATCCATCTGTCGTTAGTTCCCTCAGGATTTCAATCCATTATAAAATCTGAAAATATCAAATTAGTTTGGCTGTTTATCCCCTCGAAGAAAGAGGAAAGAACAGAGAAAGTTCTGCACATTTGCTGTTTGTAAGTCCATACATGTATCTTTCCAAATCTTAACAGACATTACCGTTTTGTTGGCTTAATTCCCTGGACATGTTGGGGATTTTCTACTACTCTGATTGCTTCTTTGAAATGATAAACTAAGTGGTGCTTTCAAGGTAGTAAATATTTTAATTTTATTCCTTTTCTCTTTATGTCATTAATCAAAAGAGTGAGAAAAGTATCAAAATTTTCATTGTTTTTTCTTCTGACTACTAAAATATTTTTAAACTTAACATACAGTTAAACACCCTTTATTCTTTCTTTCTTTGGATATTCAGCAGTTATGCCCTTTTCTAGCCTACATTTATGGAGCATGTTTGTGAGTATGTAATATAATTGCAAGTAGGGACGTAATATGAATGTCCCTCTCCTTAAGGAAGGAAGGTAGGGCATACACCTAAAATGATGAATTAAGTAAGTTGAAGCACATAGTACAATAGTAAATGAAGAAATAAGAGAAAACTGATTATTTTTTTTATCTGGCTATGTTTTTTCTGGCAATCTGCTAGGGCCTTTAAGTGTCCTATTTGCATTGGGTTTTTATCAAATGAAGGTTTTTCTGTACATGCTGCAGGTGTTTAGTGGAGAGAAGGATCATTGTTGACTAGTGCAGCCATGGAAGGTACAGGAGGAAGTGGTAACAGAGCTGGGGCAGTGACACTGGTACTGCCTCCTGGGCCCGTGCAGATGAAAGGAACAGGATGGGGCAAACCTGCAGACAAGGGTAAATTGCATAACCAAAGACATAGAAAAAGAAACGTGTTTTACCAAACAACACTAACTATGCCAGTTAGGAGGCAGGCTTTGTTACCGGAAATTGAATTTCATGTCAGTAAGAATTGAATAACATGGATAGATACAACCACATGTTGAAAAGAAGCAACAGAATCTGCAGAGTGCCTGGGGCAGGAAGGAGGTAGGAGGCAGTGTGCCGACTGATTTCTGTGGCTGATTGAGAGTTCTCTGCCTCTACCACAGATGAAGCAGGGCTTCAGAGAGTCAGCGAAAAGTCAAGCAGTCACTGCTTCTTCAACCATGGATTTGTCTTCCAGCAGAGAAATTCTTTACTCTTCTAAGAATTTATTTTTTTCACACCATTAGCCAAGTGCCAGGCAGAATAGATTTAATTCGTTCTACCACTGCTCCGTGTGCCAGCTCTGCACACCTAACGTAGAGCAGAATGCATCGCCAGAGTCAGGGCTATCAGTCACTGTGAAGTAAATTTTTTCAACTCGTTTTGTTCTGAGATTATTATATTATAATTAAAATGGCTGGTTATTTCAAATAGTTGAATATTCACGCTGAGATTGAATTCGGCATTGTTAAGTAACGAGGGTAAGTAGCACTCTACAGGAGTCACTGTTTGGTTGACTTTTGTCTTTAACAATTTTGTATTTTGTTAAGCTTTTTATAGTGACTCCAGGGATTAGAGAGTTATGCTGCCTGTTTGTTAGTTGATTTCAATATACAGTAAACATTTTTAAGTTCAAATCTATTTCTGTCTCCACCTTGCTTCCAGTTTGATACATAAAACACAATTTATTTTGTTGTTGTTCAATGGATGTTTGTTCTTTCATTTATTCATTCATCTACTCATTCATTCACTCAGTGTTAGTGTTATTACAAGCACACAGATCTGTATATTAATGAAGAAGTATTTTTCATGCTTAATGATCCCAGTTTATATGTATCAGAATTCTTAGTGTTATCTAATTTCACTTAACCTTTTTTGCAATGATATACAAATATCAATCTTATCGTATCACATTATGATAGGAGGTAGATCTGTACCATGGCTATAAGAATATGTAAAGTCAGAGTGTTTATCGTATTGAAACTATTTAAATTTGTCAAAATCAGCCAATGTCACCAACACTGTACCACTAAAATTTTACATATTTAAACTTGAGAAAATAAAATATTATTATTCTTAAAATATAGGACCACCAGGAACAGATTCAAGTACTGAAACAAAAGGAACTTCCTGGGCCTTACCCAAATGAATATAACCTAACTGGGTATTGGCGAAAGCTGTGTTTAAATTATGGCTGAATAAAAGAAAATGCTTTTGATAAGATTAAAAACTTGAAATTGTGGTGAACATATGAATGATGATTAATAGTTTTGAAAATTGGCCATTGTTTTGTCAGAGTGAGTATCATTTGTGATACATATTTTTTTTTTGTACCAAGTGATGGGAAATTAAATCAAGCTTCTTTTTTTGTCTAAAAGAAAACAAGGCAGAATCATTTGTTCATATAAATGGGGTTAAGCTGTCCTTAGCAACCTGTCTCTTTCCTTTGTCTCTCCTTGTCTTTGTGTGTTGGATGTATTATTCTCTGCTAGAGACCTAGGGCACCTCATAGCCTTGTGTTTGATAGTGGGGAAAGTGCCTATTTCGCTCCAGTTTGAAAAATCTGGAGAAGACAGTGCATAGTCTCCCATGTTTAACCTGTTGGTAGAAGTGCAGAACTGGTGTCATTCTCCCCTAGGGACAGAAGGTACATTTGTTAGCATAGTAAAGGTTATAAACAGCTAGGAGTTCTAAGCTAAATACAGTATAGCTTAACTGTTGTCATTAGACAAAATGTAAAAATGTTGCTAATTTTGTGTTCAGATCTAAATAAGCAAACTCAGATGTATCAATAGTTTATCTAGAAATTAACTGACATTCGTGTCTGTCTGTCTGACTGTATTTTCTTTATGAAAATGGTCACTCTAGCTGGTTGACCAACTGACTGGTCTAGTTTGCCTGGTCCTGTGAGGAATCCTGGGCGTGAGACTTTCAGTACTAAAACCATGGAATTCCTAGATAAACTAGAAGAAGTAGGTACCTTACCTCTAGGAGTGCTAAAAGCTGAATTATTGTTTGTCCAAAGAGTAGATCTTTAATTTGTTTTTCTCTGTCTCTGTAGATCTCAAGTCTACCCATGTCTTAAGGTTCAGGTGAAATTCCATGTCTTCCTCATCTCTCCTTCTTCTTAATTCACATAACATTTTGTCTGTGCCATTCTTATTCCTCTTCGCACTTTCAAAAATTAGGGCTATCTATATACAAGTTTTATCTCTGACACTGCATGGAAAGTTCTTTTAGGACATGATATATTATTTGTCTTTTGTGCCCCAGAGCTTCTAGCATGGTGTGCTACACTTACTTTATCAGAAAGTTTTATTAAAAGGAATGAACGGGTCCATGAGTTAAGTAGATTATATTGATAGTATGTGATGCGCCAATATATAATGGGAAGGAAAGAAAACTGGTGATATGAGACTCGGAAAAGCTAGCTTTTGATTCTCTCTACCACTAGACAATATGTGAGTTTGGACAATTTCCTTCATATTGTATGTTTGTGTGTACTCACACTACTGTTTCTTTAGCCCAAAACCGAAAGTTTCAGCTAGACCTTCAGTGCTATCTAGTGATGCTTTTGGTGTTCTGTGTCAGCTTGGTCATCCAGTGTTCTCAAGGGCTAATCAAAACCTTCACTCTCTCCTGTAGTTCTCTGTACTGAACAACCCCTTCTTCAGTTTTTTTCCCTATATCTTTATACTTTTCTGTCTTTATACTTTTATTAGTAGGCAAGTATATAATTCATGGTGCTTTTTTACTCTCTCTTTTTAAAATTGAATTTATTGGGGTTGCATTGGTTAATAAAACTATGTAGGTTTTACGGTTACCATTCTATAACACAGACTCTACCATACATACTGTATTTCGTGTTCACCACCCCAAGTCAAATCTTTCTCCACCGTCGCATGTCCCTCTTTACCTTCCCCTCACTTCCCTGCTCCTTTTCTGCTGGTGATCACCATACCGTGGTCCGTGAGGTGTTTGTTTTGTTTTGTTTTGTTTTTGCTTAATCCCGCTATCTTTTTCACCCATCCCCCTCTCCCCCCTCCCCTCCGACAGCTGTGAGTCTGTTCTCTGTATCTATAAATCTGTTCCTATGTTGTTTGTTAGTTTATTTTATTCATTAGGTTCCACATATAAGTGAGATCTTGTGGTATTTTCTTGCTCTGACTGGCTTATTTCACTTACCTATCATCAGTAAATTAATAAGCAACAAGTGTCGATGAGGGTGTGCAAAAAGGGAACCCCATTCTTTGTTCTTGGTAGGTAATCACAATTCCTACTTCTCAGGGAATTTGCCTGCAAGAGTTTGTTCACTCAATCCTCCTTCATTGTTGTGCATTATAATTAGAATCCCAGTTATTCTTTTCTGAGACTCTTGTTCAAATCTTTAAAAAAAAAATATATATATATATAGTAATTCAAAATCTTATATATGCATTACTTAACAAAAGACAATATTCATGACTATTTTGGGGTTAATGGCTTTTGGGCTCTGAAACCAAGTAAAAATAGATTGCTTGAAATCTATGATTAGTTGCTTCTGTATTTAATATGCTTTTAAAATGCCTTCTTTTATTTGTAAAATCTTTCCTGTTAATTCTTTTGAAAATATAACTGACAGCTCTTGAAAGAACAAACTCATCGATGTTTTCAAATTCACATTAAAATATGTGAAAATATTGCTTTCATCAATTTCCAATTAAAATGTGATTATTATGCAGACTTTTATACATTTTTTTAAATCCAGTTTCTGTTGTTTTTAGCTACTGATGCAAATGTGAAGAATGAAAGTCTTTCACTGGTGCAGCAGCTTGGCATTCAAATGACTGTCAGGTATGTTACAGGGAAATGGCTCTCTCGTGTATTTCTAGAATTTTTTAATCTACCTGATATCTGCTTAATAGTATTTAATAGCTAACTGTTTTGTATATTTTAAATACATGATTTATCATTCAGAAAATAACTTTATTTTGAGGATACTGGGACATGATTAATTGATATCTGTAGGTATATCAGTTATGGTTCATTATTATTTCAGAGTTTAATTCCAGTATATTTAAGTCTCTAAGTATTTAAAACTATCAGTTTTTTTCCAAAAATAACATTGTAAATATCAGCACATTGGTAAAACAGTCATATCATTTTCTAAAATATGATTAGTTTAAATTATCAAACTATGGTGATGAGTGCAAAAGTACCTTAAGGATAGATGCAGAAGTTAAAATGAATAAACCAATTATAGTAGCTCTAATTTTTAGTGCTCAAATTGTAATTTTCAAAGGAGATGTGCAAGTTAAACAGACTGGGAGTTAAGACTGAGTCATTGACCAACCTCCCACCCCCCTCCAATTGTGCTTATTAAATGGGGATATCGGTAGTCCCATTCTGAAGGGTCAGAATCAAAATTAAGTTTTAGAAAGGTACATGTGAAAGATGTTAAATAGACTGAGTGTTTTAATAAATCTGTAGCATTATACTGAAAATGGTACTAATTCTAGCTTGCTCACCTTTGTAACAAAGGGCATATAACATTGATTGTTTTGCAACCTGCTTTTTACTTTAAACGCACTGTTTCTGTGGTGAAACGGAATCTGTAGATAATATAAGCAATCTAGTCACAATTTTTTTTTAATTCAATAAAATGTCTTATTGGTAAGAAATAGATGGAAAATGATTTACAATGAAGTGTTTGTATAAAACTATAATTTAAGACATAGCTGGCAGTCACATAAAACCATCGTGACTCTGGCAGAGGCAAACAGAGACTGATTTTATTTTGGTGCTTCAAATACTGCAAGAGAGCTGCCACTGGCAAAATGACTTTCCAAAATGGTGAACACAGCTTAGTAAGACTTCAAATGAAATAAAGTGCTGTCTTTTTCCGATTTATTATACACGTGGCTGCATTCAGTATATGTGAAAAATATAGGAAAAAATTTGTGATTTTATATAAAATGGTTAGATTTAGAGCATTATAAGTAGCTTTTTAATCCATGCAAATAACAGGCAGGGTATTTGCAAGTTGTTGTCATGCTGCCCCATGTACAACCTCCTGAGCCTCACTTACTGACTACTAGTAGTGCTTCCAGTCACTATGACAGTAAGAAAAGCCCCCATAAATTTCCAAAGTGGCCCCCAGGGGAAGTGCCACTCCCACTTAGAATCATTGGAATGGGAACTTTAAAATTGCTTCTTAGGTTTCACATTTTAATCTGTTAATGTTCAGTGTTTTAGATTAAGTTACAGATAAAATGCTCACATTGTACTTCTACATTTGTGGTATCTACATTTGTTCTCTCATTATTGTTTTATTTTCCTTTAAAGTTACCAGCACTTACCAGATGAATACCACTAATCCAAATATATCATAGTTATCAGTAACATATATTGAGTGTTAGTATTTTTTAAGTGCTCTGTATAGCATAGTTAAGCCAAAAGTAGAAATTTGAAAAATTAAAACCTTAAGATTTCAAGAGGACTGCAGTTTGATGGATTTTAAAAAATGAATTTGCAAAAAGGGCCTGACATTTATCATTTTTTATGTTTTATGGGTTTTTAATGTAGGTATGGCAAATTTCTCAACCTGTTAAAAGATGGTGCAGAAAATGATCTTATCTGGGTTTTAAAGCACTGTGAGAGATTCCTGAAACAGCAGCAAGCTCTTGTAAAATCTTCTCTTCATATCCTTTTTGAGTGGATTCATGATTCAACTTCCTTCATATATTTTTCATAACTTTTGATGGGGTACCTTAACATTTTTATAGTAAAATAACACTTTAACCTGTATTACTGATTTTTTTATGATACATCTTCATAGTATTTTAAATACGCATTTTATTAAATTGAGTTGTGATTATTAAATTCTTATTCATTGAATCTGGAACTGAATAATAAAGTTATTAGAATATATTTACAGACAAATATAAGAAAGTTTTAAAAATACAGTTAGTTGGTGTAGAAAAAGATTATCCTAAATTTAGTAAATGTAGAATAAGAATTTTGAAACCTGTTTATTATTTTACTTAAATTGGTTATATTTCAGAAATAGAATTTGACTTGATGAAAAAATAAAGTGTTTGTATTATTGAATCTATAAATGTGTGAATTTTTTGAATACTTGATTATGCTAGTAATTTAGCAGATAAGCTGAATTACAGAAAGGATGGTACAGTGGTGTTCATGACTTGAACAGGTGTGTTTCTGCAGAGCAGATAGTTTTCCCTCCAGTTGCTAGTGCTGTTGGCCTCCAATGGACACTTAAGCAAGTGGTGCATTATAATAGTTATTGTGCAGTTTTTTACTTCATAATATGTAATTTTATATCAATATTTTGTGAATTGGTTAAAGACAAAATGAGGACTAAGAATCATTAATGTATCTTTCCTCATAGAGACCCTGCTCATTTATGGAGCTGTGTTTAACGTTACCGGATAATGTGTTATAACAGTTCCTTAACTGTCCTTCCCAGTCTGCCTGCAGGGCGGCTGTACTGGCCACGACTGGTTTGTGTCGTCTCTGTTCATGCTGATGCTGGGGGACAGACAGAAAACATTCCGGTTCCTGCAGCAGTTCTCCCGGCTTCTGGCCTCCGCTTTCCTTTGGCTGCCGAGACTACATATTTCCGTAAGACTTTTTAGTCTGATTTAAAGGAGTGTTTTAAATTTTAAATCCTCTTTAAATTCACTGAGGTCTTCTTATTTCATTTGTAGAGCATTCCACATTAATTTATATTTATTTTCTAAGTGAATGCTTTTGAGTGATTCTCTTTGAAGATGTAGATTTAGCATTTTCTCAAATATTTGGTGTCTTACCTAATGGTAGCTGAATGGCAGATTAGTAAGAATAGATGTATTATTAAATTTTAAACTCATTTAATAAATTATAAAATTCTATACACAAAAATGGAACTATTAAATAAATATTCTTTGTTGCTTTGTGAGAAACATTTGGTGAAATTATGGTATAAGAAAATATTTATTAAGTTGAAATTGTAACCATACTTTATAGAGAAAAAAACACACTTTATATATATTTTTGAATCTATGGCAAGTTTTGATCAAGGTATTATAGTATATTTTAAAAAACTCTACTAAGCCCATAAGATCTCAGGGTTCATGAAGTTTAGAGGTAAATGCAACAATGTTTCTGTATTTGTTTCACCTACTTACTTACTGCCATTTCAAATCTCCAGTTTGGGGACACTGTGTACTATATAAACCATGCTAATGCTTCCCAGATCTTTTCCATGCCCCGTTACACATGAGAAATGGAATCATGTGGCATCCAAGGATAAGTTCAGGGGGCTAGAGAATGTCAACATAGGAAACTAAATGAAAACATGGATTATGTCTGTACAATATATATTGGTTATAAAAAAATAAAGGCAATACATCAAGAATACATTAAACTGTATTTGAACAACAATTAAAATAAAAAATGTTATAAAAATAAATATTCATTACATAATTAAAAAAAGAATACATTAAATTTTAAAATTTTATGATTTTATGCTTGAAGTAGCTATGTGCAATTCCTGAGTAAGACTTCTCAAGCAATGAAACTATTTTCCTTCTGGTAACTAGAATTCAAACAATTCTTTAAATTGTTCATAATTTTTTTTTAATCTCATAGATTTTTCACTCCTCTATTTATAAATATAATGTTGAAAATTCTTTTGATAAGTATGGATTTTGAGTCCATTCACACATTTTCATATTGAGTATTCTTAAATGATACCTACATTTCATTAGTCTCAACTATTTTACTTTAGTGTTCTGATTTTGACACTGTCAAACATCACCAATGAACCGTTTTTGAACATCATTGTAATATTTCTGCTTTGAATCTATAAACTTTTTCATGACACCTTATTTTAACTTTAACATAATAGCAGTAATGTGTTCTAAGAGCATTTCTTCTTATCAACCTGAAACCAGGCATGACCCTAGAGGCTTGGATTTTATTAGATCTACTGTGTTGAAGCTATCATTTAATATGGAACAGAGATTTGTGAATTCATGGAATGACACATAGCTCTGGGTTTTAGAATGAGCCCTTGTTGTGAAGCCTGGACACCTTTCAGTTGGTGCAACTGGAACATCAATGAAAACTTACGCAGTGCCTTCTGTAGTATCATTGTTTTCTTTTCAAGTACAAATGGACCATGTTGAATATTTCATTACCAGTAGTTTTAGTACTTCTCAATAAAACAATAACATTCTGCTAAGATTCTTTAGGGATTCTATCTAAAACTTGTAGCTAATGGTAGTTACAAATGTCTATACTCTAACCACTCCACAGTATAACTTTTGTTTATTTCATAATTTTTCAATTGGTGTTTTTTCTATGCTAATGACTTGTTAATGCATTCAGTAAGTTTTCATACATTATTTAAAAAGTGGTCTGTTTTCTATTTTATTGGATCCATTGGCTTTAAACATTGCACTAACAGTTTTTTAATTACATTTTATGTTCATGCTATTACAGTTGTACCCCCTTTTGAAAATATTTACAATTTTCCCTCTTTGTCCACATCCACCCAGCATCCCCCATTCCCTCAGGCAATCCCCCAACCATTGTTCATATTCATGGGTCATGCATATAAGTTCTTTGGCTGCTCCATTTCCTATACTGTACTTTACATCCCCATGGCTATTCTATAACTACCTATTTGTACTTCTTAATCCCCTCACCTCTTCACCCATTCCCCACATTCCCCTCCCATCTGGCAACCATCAAAATGCTCTCTGTAGTCATGGTTCTATCTGTTCTTGTTTGCTTAATTTGTTCTTTAGATTCAATTGTTGATAGATATATATTCACTGCCATCTTATTGTTCATAATTTTGATCTTTCCTTAAATAAGTCCCTTTAACATTTCATCTAATAATGGTTTGGTGATGATGAACTCCTTTAGTTTTTTCTTATCTACAAAGCTCTTTACTTGCTCTTCAATTCTAAATGATAGCTTTGCTATGTAGAGCAATCTTGGCTGTAGGTCTCTGCTTTTCATGACTTTGAATATTTCTTGCCAATTCCTTCTAGCTGGAAAAGCTTCTTTTGAGAAATCAGCTGACAGTCTAATGGGAACTCCCTCGTACATAACTAATGGCCTTTCTTTTGCTACTTTTAAGATTCTCTATCTTTAGCCTTTGGCATTTTAATTATGATGTGTCTTGGAGTGGGCCCCTTGGCATCCATCTTGTTTGGGATTCTTTGTGCTTCCTGGACTTGCGTGTCTATTTCCTTCACCAAATTATGGATGTTTTCCTTCATTATTTTTCAAACAGATGTCCAAATTTTGGTCTTTCTCTTTTCCTTCTGGCACCCCTATGATGTGAATGTGGAATGTTTGTTTGAGTTTGTCCCAGAGGCTGCTTATGTAATCCTCATTTTTTTTGGATTCTTTTTTCTTCTTGTTGTACTGATTGCTTTGCTTGTTTTTGCTTCCTTATGTTCCAAATCACTGATTTGATTCTCAGCTTCATCCACTCTACTGTTGTTTTCCTGTAAATTGTTCTTTATTTCAATTAGTGAATCCTTCGTTTCTGACTGGAATTTTTTTATGCTGCTGAAGTCCTCACTAAGTTTCTTGAGCATCCATATAACCAGTGTTTCTAACTCTGCATCTGATAGATTGCTTATCTCCATTTTGTTTAGTTCTTTTTCTAGAGTTTTGATCTGTTCTCTCATTTGGGCCATGTTTCTTTGCTCACTTTGTCAGCTTCCCTGTGTTTGTTTCTATGTATTAGGTCGAGCTGCTATGACTCCCTGTCTTGGTAGTGTGGCCTAATGTAGTAAGTGTCCTGTAGGGTCCAGTGGCACAGCCTCCCCTATCATCCAAGCTGGGTACCAAGGTGCACCCTCCATGTGTGCTGAGTACACCCTCCTCTTATAGTTAAGCCTTGACTGCTGTTGGCCAGTCAATGGGAGGGATTTACCCAGGCCAGTTGCTTCAAGGACTAGGTATGACCACTGACCACAAAACCTCTGCCCTCTTTGGAGGGTCAGCTGTGCAGGGAAAGGGTGGAAGTGCTCCAACATGGTCTGTAGATATCCACTGAATGCATAGGCTTTGGGGTTCACTAGGTGGTGCAAGCAGTGTCAGCCCCCACCTGTGTTCTGCCCAAGGCCACCCGGCTTGAGCTATAAAATAATCTGAGATGGCTGCTACTTGTTCTGGGCTTGGATTTTCCCACAGGAAGCCACACTGTAAATCTAGGGTGGCTTCTGCTGTGCTGGGCCTGTGGCCATTTAGCAAGAGGTACAGTGGCTGTGCCTCACTGAGGCTGGCTATTGCTTATTTGAGAGGATTTAGGAAGAAGTTATGAAACATGAGCCAGGACCAGCCAATCACATGGAAAAGTCTCTATTAACAACTTGTATGGGCTGGTTAGTTTGGTGTGATGGAGTCTCAGGATATCCAGGGTGGGGCAAACAGTGTTAGCCAGGTGAATGGAGTCTCAGATATGGTCCCCACCTGCCAGGTCTATGGCTTTGTAAGGGGGACAGTTCCTAAAAGGGACAATGGTGTTGCAAAGGGTAAGAGCTCCTTCTTTATTTCTGCTGCATAGTATTCCATTGTGTAATGGATGAAACTGGAGAGTATTATGCTAAGAGAAATAAGCCAGGTGGTGAAAGACAAATACCATATGATCTCACATTTAAGTGGAACCTAATCAACAAAACAAATAAGCAAGCAAAATATAACCAGAGATATTGAAATTATGAACAAATGGACAGTAACCAGAGGGGAGATTGTGGGGATGGGATAATGGGCGGAAAAGGGTGAAGGGTTTTCAGGAAAAACTATAAAGGACTCATGGACAAAACCAAGGGGGGTGGAATCAGGGGAGGGAGGTGAGGATGGCTGGGGTGGGGGAGAAAGGTAGGCAACTGTACTTGAACAAAAATAAAATGGCAAAAAAAAAAGAAGAGGGACAATGGCTTTGCCCACCTTTTTATCTGGAAAAATGCTATCCCCAGTTCTCACTTTGGTGCTAGACACTTCAGTTATTCCCTGTATGCCAGCAGTCCCCAGTGTTTCCATGGACCAGTTTTGTGGAAGGCGTGGTTGACGGGGTCGGGGATGGGACAAGAGATGGAGCTCAGGTGAACTTTGCTTGTGGTCGGGTTCTTAATAGGCCTCAGACTGCTGCCTGTCCAAGGCCCTGGAGTTGGGACCCCTGCTGAATGCACTGGTGCCTTTCAAGCTGCTACCCCTGTGCTGGAGCTCAGAGGGAATGAGTGAGTGTGAGTAAGTCCGTGTGCAGGTTCTTTAAAAGAAACTGCTTGGGAATCTAGAAGTTTCTTCCACCAACTTAATCACTGCTGGTTTTTCCAGCCAGAAATTATGGGGACTTATCTTCCTGGCACTGGAACCCTGGGCTGTGAGGCCTGGCATGGGCTGAGACTGTTTGCTCCTGAGATATCCCTCCCAAATTTTTATCTGCAACACATGGATGTAGGACTAACACATCTTGTCCATCTCCACCCCCCTACCAGTCTGGATGGATGCGGTTTTTTTTAATTCCATAGTTGTCAGACTTCCGTTCAACTTGATCTGACAGTTCTGAGTGACGTTTGTTCTGCAGTTTAGTTGTAATTTTGATGTGGTTGTGCAAGAAGGGGAGCATGTTTACCTGTGCTCTCATATTGACCAGAAGTCTCCCTGCACCATTATTTTTATGCATGAAGTAAGCAAATCTTGACAAAATAAGAAATCTGCAGTGTGGTGAGACACTTTAGCTATTTGTGGGATAGACTTGTTCACCTAGTTGAGCTCCGTCTCACATTATTGTAATCAATCTCAAAACGCTTCCACCTGTTTCCAGTCTCATATCCCCCAGCCTCATTATCCTGTTCTGTGTTATCCTTTCATCCCATAATCTACATCAACTTCTGATGTGCTTAATTTATGTATTTATATATTATTAATACACTTAAATTAATAATAATACATAAATTAATTCTATGAGGGCAAGGTTTTCTTTTTGTTTACTGATGTATCCCAAACTGTGGCCCATATTAATTAATAAAAATCTGTTGAATGGGAGAATTAATATTTAACTAAAAATACGTAAAAGCCATTAAGCTTATGTTACTTGAGAAAATTTATTTAAATGATACTGGATCCTCTGCATTCTTAAGAATGTTCTAAACAAATACATTTTAAAAAGTTTAGAAACTTGACCTACAATAAGTAGTATCAGAAATAATGAAATATCAATGTGAAGTTTTCAAAAATCATTCTTTTTTAAGATTTTATTTATTTTTATAGAGAGGGTGAAGGGAGGGAGAAAGAAAGGGAGATAAAACATCGATGTGAGAGAGAAACATGGATTGGTTGCCTCTTGAACTTGGCCCACAAGGGACCGAACCTGCAACAGATACATGTGCCCTCACCTGGAATCGAACCAGCGACCCCTTGCTTCACAGGACACCCAACCAACTGAGCCACAATGGTCAGGGCTCAAAAATTATTTTTTATGAAATTTCATCAAGAATCAGAATTTGGCTAATTATTAACACTAAAGCTGTTAATAAAATAAGAGATTAAGATATAGTAAGAAATTAGTTTCTTCTGATTTCTAATTAGGAATGTACAATCTCAAATAATAATTATAATAGAAGTCAAAATGGTATATGCCTTATCTGTTACTAAAAACATGAAAAAGTAGAACAAACTAAATTAAGATTAAAAACTGAAGTATTTTATATTCAGATTCACAAAAAAGTCCTTTGATAAAAATTCACACACATTTCTCTCTTATTCCTCACAAAATATTATCCATCACAGGAAAGTTAGAGTTAAAAACTCTAATAGAATTCAAGTACATATTTAGATTTTTGTTTTGTTTTAGAAATTCCTTCACTTTTGATATGGGACCACTGTTCCTAATGATGTCTCCGTGTCCCTTCAGCCAGACAGCCAGACCGCCAGACCAAACCCTCTGTTTTATCAGCTCCGAAAATAAAGTTTTAGAGAGTTCAGGTGCTCAAAGGTGCATTCAGTTCTTCTCATGTTAGCCTCTTCCTCTTTATTCCTGGAGATTCCTGGCCATCGATTTTTGAAGCTTTTGGAGATTCTTCAGGGTAAATTTCGTTGGTTTTCAGCTTTCACTACTGTTAACTTAAGATTCCACTTTTTCAGGCCTGCAAAGTCTTTTTTCTGCTTTCCGGTTTCCAAAGTTGTGTTGCAGCTATCACCTGTACATTTCAATTTAAATTCTACAACCATCAGCATGTCAGGACACACTTGTGACCCTCTTGCAGGGCATCAGCAATAGCAAGTCATGTGACCAGTCACCTGTAGGAAAGAAGACTAGAGTAAAAACCTCTTCCCTTTCTTACATGTGACTTTAAATTGCATTTGTATTTGAAGATTCCATTTTCTTGTGTGTTTTTTTCCCAAGAGGAGATTTATATTTTATAGAGTTATAGAATCACATTTTTTTTAAACTGTCGTCAGTGTTTCACGCATCTGCGGGAGGTTGCACGTGCGCACGGATCGCTGCAGCGCTGCGGTGAGCGGGCTGGTCATCTGCCGCAGGTTCCCACAGTGCATGCCGCACGGGGAGTGGGTTTGGGTCAGTTTGGTTGGTTTGGAGCATTTGTCTGTGTAATAGTCTTTCTGTTTAATTTCCATAGCTACATAGGGCTAGATTTTTCTTGGTGTCAGAAATAAAATGACTTACCAGAGCTACCTATAGTGGAAGGGAAAAAAAAAGAAACTTCTATTTTTCATTTCTAAAAAGTGTGTATATTTTATTTTTAATCACTGAAGTAAAGTACTCTGAGTTTCATTGTTTTATAAAGTCCTTGCTTCATTCATATCATGCCACTTTCTAGTATATTCCAAACCAAAAATTTTTACTGATATTTTTTTCACAAACTTAGCATTGTTTACATATGTTTATATGTCACTTCGGTGATGTAGTAAATGCTGCTGTTATTCTACATGTGTTCCACTTAATCCTGTATTCTGGATTTTATGTATGTGTGTATGTATTTTTAGAGGGGAAAGGAGGGAGAAAGAGAGGAAGAGAAACATTGACATGTGAGAGAAACATTGATTTGTTGCATCTTGCAGGCCCCCTACCGAGGACCTGACCTGCAACCCAACTCCAACCAGGAAACAAAACATGACCCTGGTTTGTGGGATGGTGCTACTGAGCTATGCCAACCAGGGTGTATTCTGGATTTTATTTAGAGTTACCTTTAATAAGTGTTATCATCCTTTCAGGCTGTTGTGACTGAGCAAAATACATCAAAACACTAAAAGTTTAAGAAATATAATTTATCATTTGAAGATTCGAAATACTCTTGCATTTGTGTGGCTCACAGATGTCATTGATCTGGCTTTAAGAACAGCATTTACTATAAATTGGCGTTATGAAATGGCAATTAATAGACCAATTAATAAAATTATTGCAAGTGAATTTACTGTGAGTACTGTGTGTAATCATTAGCATCTTCTTGTCATTCAGTCAATAATTTCTATTGACTCTATTCATGGTTTGGTGCTAAGAGCTTGTTTTGGTTACAAAAAGTGTGGTATAATTTCTCCCAGTAGAGTATAATCTATAACAGTAGAAGCACTCTTTCCTTATCTTTGGGAATTCATTACATAATAATGGCTTGTTTTTTTTTTTGAGAGTGTAATTAATTATTCTATTACCACCATCTCTTAACAGACGAACTCTAAATATGTTGTTTTCAGTGCTGCAAAGATACTGTATAAGAATTATTTCTTATACATGCAATTCTTATGCTGTTATTACACATATATTCAGAAAAATGTTACCTAAGTTTGTATTGAAAATTAAAATATTATGTATGTATAAGTTGACTTGCTTTTACATATGTTTATTACATTCATTAATTTTACTCTACTAGTACTTATTAGTGAAACATTGTGTATTTCACAAAAGAAAATAAAGGAGATAAAGGATACTAATTCTCATGCAGTTTGTATTATTATTTTTTATTTATTCAATAGAAAGGTTATATTTTGTCCTAGACATCTATCAGCAATTGACTATAAGATGTCCAATTAATATGCTATGTATGTCTTTCATCATTGCAGAAAATTAGAGGTTTTTTGTGTGTACTATGAAGTGTCTTCCTGAGAATATGTCATAAAATATTTCTGCAACATGTTTTTCTACAAATATATATTTCTGTATGTGAAATGGTAAATCATTTATCATGATGAACAATAAAATAGAAAAACCATTAATAAATTAATCCAATGATTTCAGAAATTTTAGTACATAACTCAAACCTAAATCCTTAAAAGCAGCTTAGCAATAAAGTTGGAAAGGAGTCCTCCTTATTCTAACACTTATGTAATTGTTTTATGTGAGTTTGATTTGTTTTAATTTAAAAGTATTAACTTTCTTTTATTAAAAAGGTTTAAAAGGCTTATCTAAGAAATAGAAGAAGATCAAAAACTATGGACAGTAAAATGACAACAATCTCACAACTGTCAACAGCTGAATCTAAAAAAGCAGAAACAAAAACTAGGCAAACAACTAGAACAGGAAGCGAATCGGAAATGATCACAGGGAGGGTTATCAGTGGGGAGGGGGAGGGGAGAATGGGGAAGGAAGGTGCAGGGAACAATTGGTAGGCATAAAGTAGATAGGTATAGATAAAGAATGGTATAGAAAACAGGAAGCCAAAGAACTTAGCTCATGGACATGAACTAAGGGGGGGAATGCTGGAGGTTTGTGGGGTGTAGGGCGGAAGGGGGATAAAGGGGAATGAATTGGGAAAACCATAACAGCGTAATCAATAAAATGTATATATATTTTAAAATGTTTAAAAGGAAGAGTTGCCTAGTAAAGGCAAGAACATAAACCGCTTTTCTGAAACTTTCTTAATTATGTATTCTTCAGATCTAATTTATCTATTTTTATTATAAGCCTATAGGATATAATTGCTAGTCTAAGAGTTTTTCTTGACATTAACATATATCTTCAAGTTTATTCTTTGCTCAAATTATTGTAATTAAATGTTGGGTTTATAGTAATACTCATTATAGAACATTTATGATAATAAATTGTATCTAAGAGCTAAATTAAAAAAATAATCACTTTTTAAAGAAATTGCTGAGAAATATGTCTGTAAATATTTGTGTTTATTTATCCACACATATAAATACATATAAAATATAAGTGTACATTTTATATATATTTATTTTATATATTATATATTTATATTTACATATAACTATATGTATAACTGGCCTGAGAACTTTGGTGTAAATGCATTATGTATTTTTCCCCACTTTTACAGGTGAATTTCTAATGGAGTACTTAATTTCAGTTATTAGTTACACAAGTTTATAGTGGGGTTATCATTAACTTAGAAAAAGGGGGATAGGCAAATATCTCTAAGAACCAACATATTAAAACTTTTTAATATTATGGAATCATTGGACAAAGCTAAGAATAGTTAGTATATTGAAATACTCATAGTATTAAAAAGTAAAGCATTTATTACACATGTACTCACTCATATATTTATTCTTTCATACAACACCCACCTGCATCATTGCACAAGCTTGAAGTTGCCAAAATTACAAAGTGTCAACTATATTGCTGTGTCTTGGAAGGTATATCATATTACATTTACTGTAATTTATGCCTTCTACAGTGTTTAACACCTGACTTTTAAATTTATGTAACTATAATATTTGCATAACTTGTTATGAGACCACAGTTTTGAAGTAGCAATTCAAAGCAAAAGATTTGGATGTTTGATTATTTTAGCTGCACATTCATTAATTCTCAGTTTTTCTCTTTTATGCAGAGATACCTCCCTGTTGACACGATAGAGTCTGGCATCCATCCTGTGTATTTTTGCAGCACTCACTATGTTGAAATGCTCCTGAAGGCGGAGGTGCCACTTGTGTTTTCAGCTTTCCACATGTCTGGTTTTGCACCATCACAGGTAATCCACAAGAGAGTGATGTCACTTCAACTCCCAGACTGTGGTGTCTTTAAAGAAAATCACACTCTTATCAGATATAAGAAATATATTTAAATTAGTAAGATCATTTGTGTAAGTATTTATACTTTTGTGTTTAAATTCCTAAACTGGCTTGCGTTTGTTAGAATATATAGCTTTACTTTATAATAGACATCTGGCATTCACAGAATTTGAATTCAAGTTTAACTATTCAAAGGTATAGCTATTCTGAAAGTCTATGACATTAGGCTTTTTAATGGAGATAATATTTGCTTCAGAAGGCAAATTTAAGGATTAAGTAACTGAAGGCAGTAATTTGTATCAACACAGTGTCTGGTATGTGAGATACTGTATCTTTTTAAATTTTTATTTAATTTTTATTTTTTCAGTATAATCTTGGTTTATACTGAGTTTAATTAGTTGCTTTACTTCAGATTTCATTTATCATATTTATTTATTTATATTGTGGTTCAAGTACAGTTGTCTCCATCTTCCCACCACTGCTTTCCCCTACCCTACCCACCCCTACCTCCCACCCTCAGTCCTTCCCCACTTTGACTTTGTCCACGGGTCCTTCATACATGTTCCTTGATGGCCCTTCGCATTCTTTCTCCCATTACCTCTGTCTCCTCTCCCTTCTGGTTACTGTCAGTTGGTTCTTTATTTCAATGTCTCTGGTTATATTTTGCTTGCTTGTTTTGTTACTAGGTTCCACTTATAGGTGAGATCATATGGTATTTGTCTTTCACCATCTGGTTTATTTCTCTTAGCAGAATAGTCTCCAGTTTTATCCATGCTGTCATGAAGGGTAGGAACTCTTCTTTCTGCTGCGTAGTATTCTGTTGTATAAATGTACCACAGTTTTTTGATCCACTCATTTACTGATGGGCACTTAGGTTGCTTTCAGCACTTGGCTATTGTAAATTGTGCTGCTGTGAACATTAGGGTGAATAGGTTCTTTTGAATTGATATATCAGGCTTCTTAGGGTATAATCCTAGCAGTGGAATTGCTGGGTCAAAAGGCAGTTCCATTTCTAGTTTTCTGAGGAAATTCCATACTGTTTTCCCCAGGGGCTGCTCTAGTGTGCATTCCCACCAATAGTGCACCATGGTTTCCTTGTCTTCGCAACCTGGCCAGCACTTCTTGTTGTTGTTTTGTTAACAATGAGCACGAAGATATCTGAAAGGATGCTCTGCATCACTAGCCATCAGAGAGATGCAAATTAAGACCACAATGAGATATCACTTCACATGGATCAGAATGGCCATCATAAGCAAATGATAAGATACCGTATCTTACCTAACAAGAAGGACCAGAGCTGTGTTTCTGCTTTTGGGATCTAAGAAGTTTTAATGATTTTCTAGGGCCTAGAGTTGTGTGTGTGGTCACATGGCATAAGCCACAAGTTTATGGTTAAGATTATCTTGATCTTGGAGCTTATTTGATCTGTTTATGTGACATGTTTGGTAGATTTCTTAATAGTAAACTATCCTTCATTGTCTTGGATTTGTCCTACCAGAAACATTTTCCTCTTAATTAGACAGTAGTTATTTTTAATATTATGACACACTTTTATACTTATTTTGAAGAGCCCTTATGTCATTTATTACATTTACTTGTACCAGGTTACTCCACCTGTTGTTTTAAATTTCCAGAAATTAATTAGAAGCCTAATTAAGGAATTACATGTAGTGAAAAGGAACACTCTTTATCAGCCGATTGTAGCTCTTACTGTGGAACATTTCCGGTAAATTTGAGTTACCAAATGGTAACTTTGGTTGGACGTAGTTACTTAAATATTTAATATAAGTTCAATAATACATTCTTTCAATTCTTCTAAAAATTGAAGTCGCGGAGCAATATGTTCCTGAGAGTTCCTTTTTGCCATTCTAGTCGTGATTGATACAATGTGTATTGTCTAATAGTTCCAATCATTTACTAGCTCTTGACATATATCCTTTTAATTTCATAATGGACTAGCAAAGACTGTGGGGAAAACTTGCAATACATCAGGCCACACTATCAATTTTGTATCTATCATTTTGTCATCTCTTTATCAATTTGACAAGACTTTATCAATTGTGTTACTTTATCAGTTTGAAACTGCTTACATTTGCTTACATGTAACAAACAGATTTATCTAATAAAAACCACTGCATTATTTCTCAGCAGTAATATTATGTTTCTTAAATTATCTAATGTAAAAATGCTTTTTTAATGGCTTCCTTTGTGAACTAGTCATTTTGTGTCTAAAGTATATATCATTGCTTTGTTGATATTATTTGCCTGGTAATTATAAAATATGTAAACTACTTTTAATTAACTAGATGGGTATGTGTGCTTAAGTAATTATTTGGATACAAATTTTGTATTTCAAAGCTTACTCATTTTGACCTAATTAGAAGCAGTGGTTTTTGAAGTTGTTAATTTCTAGACACAAAGGGACTGGGATTGGTTGATTAATGAAGGATTTGTGGGTAGGTTGCTGAGTAAAATATGCAGCTCACTGCAGTAAAAATAATAAGCTCAACTAGAATACAAAAATATAATTAGGAATACATATTTGTTGATTACAGTTTCTTCTAAGAGTAATTGAGATTGGAAAGGAAATAGAAATTCAGATATATAGTCTTTCTTCTTAAATGAGCAGAAAATCATTTTTTCTAATTAACTTTTTGACCAATTTTACAGAAATTCCCTTATTGAATTTTATTAACTTTCTTGGTTTAAGAAGTACCACATATCTTTAATCCTTTATCTCTTGTAATCCCTTTGGGACATCATTTGGCATATCATTGATTATTGTAGTCTACTGTGTTAGCAAGTGGGCTAACATGGATAATTTTCTGAATACACTCCAGAAAAACCTCTTGGTTTTTCTCTTTTGCTGGGTCTCTACCACCACCAGTACCACGAAAGCAGAATTATAGATAACTATTTTATCATTTCCTATATGGTGACAGTACTTTATGAAAATGTAAAAGTGTATGAAGGCAAAGCAGAATGTCAAGGCTAGGAGTGCCCCTTGCTCAGAGTCAGACTTATAAGCATGTCCCAGGCTTTGCCTCTCAGACTCACGTGGCTAATGTTGCCACTTGAGATATCTTCTCCCTCCTTGTGCTCCATCTTTACGACCTCATCCTGATAACGAGGACTTCACTTAGAACTACATATTTGATTTTGAAATTAGTTTTACTTCTTACCTTAGTAATTATTTCTATGGTGAGAGTAAATACAGTAAGATCAGAATAGTTGTTAAAAATAGATAGTGTCTTTGGATCATAAAAGGCAATCATTTAAATCATACATACTTTGGCTTATTCAGGTATCTGGAAGGAATTGTTCTTCACTTTTTTTTTTTTGCTTAATTCTTATGGAATGCTTTGAAGATTATTAAGTCTGGATACCTATGAGAATAATTTACCTCAGATAAAATAATTATGTTTATCTCAATGTTGCATCTTAATGTTCTTTGGCATAAGCTTAAGTATGATCAAAGAGAAAATTTCCTAGGAAGGCTGTGGTACATTTTGATATATATTGTACAAGTGGTTTTTCTTCCTTATAAACCTAAAAAAGCCATTTAAGTGTCTTAAAGTATAATTAGATCTAAAGAACATTGGTTTACCATAAAAACAAAAGTTTGTTTCACTTTCTTTATAAATCATTTTATAAATGACTATTTTTTCAACAAATATGAGGACTCAACTGCTTTTTAAAAAAATATAGTATTGCATATTTTTGAGATGTATAAGAAGGAATTTGGCAATTTCTAGCAAAATCACATGTGCATTTACCCATTAACCCAGCAATGTTGTTTATAGAAGTCTATCCCAGAGATACATTGAGAAAATTTTGAAAATAAATACACACAAATATGTTTTCATATCACTATTTATAGTAGCAAATGACCAGAAACAATGAAGATGTCTATGAATAGGGATTTGGTTGAATAAATAATGTTTTATCCATAGTGGAATACTGTGCAGTTGTAAAGATGAGTGAAAACTATCTTTGTATATTGTTGTGGAATAATATATGGGATCTTCTTTTTTAAGTGAAAAAAAGGTGTAGGAAAAGAATTTGTGTTATGTTACCATTTATATAAGAAAAGGTAGGATTCAAAGTGCTTATATTAAAAACATGAATAAGTGTACCATATTTTAAAAATGTTGGCTTTTATGATAGAGAAGGAATGAGCTGAAAAACCAGGAAATATTCCTTGCTTCATATTTTTACTTTCAAATCATTTTAATATTTTATGTAATAGCATAGGTATATCGAAGTAACCAACTGAATCAGTTAAGAATATACAGTCACACTGAGTCAGATGAACCTGACAGGACCCACTCGTTGGGCTAAGCCCAGGGGAAGCACTTCAAAGCACAGTCATTTGACTGTACATGCCTAGTGACATGCCGGCTGATGACAAAGGAACAGGAAAAATGCTGTGTTTTGAGTAATCACATTGCTCGTGGTGGGATTGGTATTATCATTCTGAGATGATTTTTTCTTGCATGATAAATGAAATGAAAAGTTATACTGATACCATTGATAACTGAGATTTTTCAATGTGTTTTACACTAATCACAGACAAAACTTATAGCCACTAAAGAGAGGGAACATATAGAGGAAAGTGGACTTGGAACCTATCAATTAATCAAAATTTTCAAGCTATGTTAGATCTGTTTCCTATACAATTTTCACATATACATATTTTTAAAATTACATAATACAAAATGTTGAAGAAAAAGTTTATCCTGCCTAATTGGGCACTTACTACTTCCTTCTTCCTGTGAGAATGCCCGACTGTCAGCTGGTTTGCAGACCCTCGCATTTTATAAAGATGGAGAAGTTACTTGCTCAAGGAAGAAAAATTGTGACTCAGTTCAGCACTCTACCAGGGGAATAGTGTTTTAGAATTCTATTACAATTTAATAATTCTGAAGTATCTCATACATATAATAACAATAGGAGATATAATTTCTGCCAAGTCAGGAGGGTCGAATTTTTTTAAAAAATACATGCCTCCCCTTTAAAGTGTAAGGTCCCTGAGAACAGGGACCTTTTGTTCACTTAAAAATTATAACCTTGTATATTAGATACTCAATAAATATTTTTAATTGAATACTAGACATCTGGATCTTTGTTATAGAATAACATATATATAGCATATGTATTTTCAAAGGGCTTAATTTTTTTTCTCATTTTCCTCTCCTAGATTTCCCATACATAGAAAATACAGCTATATATCTCCATTAAATAGAAGAAAACAATGCTTGAATTTATGTAAATACCAGGAAATTGCAACAGTATTAGAAACTATATAATGAATAACTAATTCATTATATAGCAGGTTCTGGAATTAGTTATTTCTGGGGTTATTATTTAGATTCTGGGGTGATTTTCTTTTAACCAATCTGGATAAAGGCAGATGGATAACTATCTCTCTACATACATTGTAACTTCAGATATATTTGTTAGAACATATAAAGTTGGTAGGTTTAAAGCTTAAAATGAGTCTGTGAGCAATAATTTCTCACTGTTCAACCTGTAGAAAAGGAAGGCCAACTAGAAAAGGATGGACAGAACCTGTGACCCCTTTCATCTTTGTCTCCTTACTAATCCCTGAAACTCACACCTGGGAACTGCTCTCTCTGGCTGCAGAGATTATTTGTACTACTTTCCACTCTTCAGGTGTTTCTCCTTCATGCATCCAGAGATTCTCATTTTCATTAACACAGTCTGCTCATAAGTTGATTGTCATTAGTAGCTGCAGCAACGAACAGAGACAGAGAGAATCCTGGCAACAGTGCTCTAAAGGAATGAAAAGTATGGCTTTCAGTCGGAGAACCATTGAATCCTCCAACCTATTTAGTCAAGTGGGAGAGGAGGTATTTTTTTCTCTGCAGTCCAGTAGAGCCACATCATGTGGATATTTGGTGGGCAGTAGAAGTTTGGTAATGAACTCTGCATGCCAACTTACCCTCCAGGTTGAGGTCTGGGGAAAGAATCCTACCACAGTCAAGTGAACAGTAAAGTTGACACCAAAGTAAATGAAATACATTCTGCCTATTGATAGATATTATACATTTGTAGACATATTCTAAGTTGATACTAAGTTTCATGAGCTCTATAAAAAGATTCAAAGCATAGTAGAAAGGAACCTAATTTTGTAAAGGAAAATTTTATACCTGAGAACAGAATTACAATAAAAAACAGTAGAAAATATTTGGTCCTATAGAGTTGACATTATCAATAACAAAATAGGAAATATGAGCAGGAGATGAAAAGATATGCCCATAACGGCTGAAATTTAAGGGTTAATGGCTGACATGAGTCATGATGTATGGAAAACAAAAATGCAATGATACCATCTAGTATGGGCTGAATCGTGTCCCTCCAAATTCACCTGTTGTAGTTCTAACCCTCAGCACATGACTACTCAGATATAAGGTCTTTAAAGGTGGTAATTGTGCAAAAATGAAGTCATTCGGGTGTGCCCTAATCTAATAGGAGTGGCGTCCTTATAAGAATAGCATATTTGTACACAGACATGTAGAGGAAAGACCATGTGAAAATATGGAAGAAGGCTGCCGTCTACAGGCCCAAGAGATAGGTCTCAGAAGAAACCAACCTGGCCAACACTGTGATTTTGGACTTCTCCAGAAGTCCCTGGTGGGAAGATAGATTCCTGTTGTTTAAGTTGCCCGGTCTCCAGTACTCTGTCATGGCACCCCTGGTAAACTAATGTGCCACATTAAAGGCAGTTAAAAGCAGAATCAGCATCCCCCAAAAATTGAATCCATGGTATAAAAACAAATTTTTGAAACTATGCAAGAATATATTTTTAAAAGAACAAAATGATAGAGCAAAAGAAAAATTGTATCTCTGAATCTTTTGTGTTTATGATAAACTTACATAAGCTACCATATCTGTTCCTACCCCCCTAAGTCATAAAACTATAGGAAAATGTAGGTTCGATAAAAGAAGTCTTTCTTCAGTGGTAATGTGTTGCTCATTAATGAAAACTGAAATATTGGAAACCAATTAATTGCCTTGATTTCCCAAGATTGCAGTATTATAAACTAGGCCACTTAAAACGACAGAAATGTATTGTCTCACAATTTTGGAAACCAGAAATGAAAACCAAAGTGTTGGCAAGGCTATGTCCCCTCTGAACATGTGAGGGGTAAAGTTTGGTGTTTCTTTCCTAGTTTCTAGTAGCTTTAGATTTTTCTTGGCTTGTAGGATATATCAGTCATCTTTCTCTATGTATGACATTTTCTGTGTGTGACTTGCCAACATCTTCCCTCTGCGTGTGTCTGTCTCTTTGTCCAAATTTCCTCTTTTTATATGGATGCCAGTCAATATCGGAACAGGGCTCACCCTAATGACCTCATTTTAACTTGATTACTTCTGTAGGGATGCCATTTCCAAATAATGTCACATTCACAAGTACTGGGGTTAGGACTTTGACATACTTTTTGCAGGAATACACAATTCCATACATAACGTTAATATACCAAAATGTTAACGATGTTAATCTCTGTGTGATAGTTTTTTTTCTTAAACTTTACCATTTTTCCACAATGGACATCTATCTCTTTTATAATCTGAACAAATGTGATTCAAAAAGTAACACAAATTGTTGTTTTTAAAGTCTCGTTTTTAAATATTCTCTACATTAGCTCTCAGTTTTTATGTTATATAATTCTGTTTGGTTTAAATTGTTTTCTGATTCAGCAAGAGTCCATTTGCATTAATGTAACATTTAGCAGTCTGTCATCTGCATAATTACGCATCTGTGATTATAGGTGGGACAGGAAAAAAACTTCCATCTCTGAATTAGAATAGTATCTGTGGAGAGCAGACTGGTGTTATCGGTAGGAGAAGACAAGACGAGCAGAGAAGGCGTTGAGCAATAGGTATTTGAGCAGCGTGAGCAGCATCAGTTGACCCCATGTCCTGAGTCCCAAGGACATGACAGTTTTTGCATGCACTGAGTAAATGGGTGAGGCATCCTGGTTAAGCTTAAATGAGAAATGTTTTTCTATTTTCATTGAATGCTAAGCTCTTCATTGGTTTTATGTGTATTATTGATTATTGTTTTTTGGAAATCAAATAATGGTGTTATAAACTTTCTATTGAACTTTTTTTTTCTAGATTTGTCTGCAATGGATAACTCAATGTTTTTGGAATTATTTAGATTGGATAGAAATATGCCATTATATTGCCACTTGTGTTTTCCTTGGTCCTGATTATCAAGTGTATATCTGTATAGCTATATTCAAACATCTACAACAAGACATTCTACAGCACACTCAGACTCAAGATCTGCAGGTTTTTCTAAAAGTAAGTGTCTTTATATCTAAAGGGAAAATGGTTAAGATTTAATAGGTAACTTTGATGGGGTGCTTAATGGACGATATTTTTCCAGACAGTCATCTAATCCTAAAAACTACCTTTGAAGGAAGGTACTATTATCATCCTCATTTTAGAGATGAGGAAACTGAGCCACCGAATTAAGTAAATTGCCCAAAATTATACAAGTAGAGAATGGTGGAGCTGGAATGTGAAGTTAAACTGTCTGGATCCAGAACTTTGCTTTTAATTAGTGTGCTATGCCAAAGAAGACTTATGGTTTTTGTATTTCTATATCTTATTTTTAGTCCAAGTTCAAGTTACTGTGTTAATACAGAGGTTTGGTACTTTTTTAAAAAAAATTTAATACAACTTCATATACCTTTATATTCTATGTTTTTCTAAACTTCTAATTTTTGTAAAACATTTACTTAAAATATTATTTTATCATAATATGCTTTTTTAAAAAGTCATTACCATATATAAGTTGTTTTAATATTTTAAAACAAGACATAGTTGGTTACCTTTTTGTTCACAATAATAAGACTTTTGAAGCTCTGGACTTTAGAAAATGTATGATATATAAATACATCCCTGTGTGCAATTTGTGGTGGCTGTCCAACTCTGTTTTAAGTTAAAATCTTTCCTTGGATTTAAGTACGTTTCCCTTTCCACGGGCACACATTGACTTCTGTACACCATACCCCATATTTGGCATTTGCTAATTTTTCTCTAGTCAATGACTAATTTCTGTGTAAATGAATTTTATCTTTATTTCTTTACCATTACATATTGTCTGAGTTATTTTCCATTTAATGATGATTTTCTATAAATAAATGTCATTGATTATTTAAGATTGCCAAACTATCAAGTCTTCTTATTTTGTAAGTACAGAATTCAAAAGGTCGCAAATTTCCTACATATATTACTGGAATTATGATTTTAGAAAAATTCGTAATGAAAAAGTATACCAACACAATGATTGGACATGTAGGAGGAAAATTTAGGTAGAAAAAAAAAATGACCTGCAAAAGGGCATTTGGAGTATAGGGGTGGTTAAGTAAATGGGAATTATGTTGAGGGCAAAATATGAATTATTTTTCAGTAAGGGATATTTTCGTCAGCTACATGGTCATTTATGGAGGTTTCAGAGTCTGAAATTTCCCCAAACTCTTATATTTGTGTGTCCCTAACCAATAATTCTCTAACCTCTTATCCTACTTTAGTTTTTCTTACAGTGCTTCTCACTAACTGAAATTATTTTATATGTATTTTTGTCACTCTTCCCCAGTACAGTGGCTAAGTGCCACAAGAACTTGATTTTGTCTGTTTTGTTAACTAATGTATTTTCAATGCCTGGAACAGTACCCAATACATAGTAGGTGCTCAATAAATACTTGTTGATAGAATAAACAAAGACTGTAAATAAATATAAAGGGAAAGATAAATGAATTTAGTTTTATTCACATTGAATAACAATCATTATTAAGTTCTTCAAATGATTGTCACGTATCTTCCTTCCTGCCAGAAGGGTGTCTTCATATTCATCATCTTTAAATCTGATAACAGTGGTGATTATTGCAATTTCATCTCTTTCTTCACTAATGCCAGGAACATTGTGATGGAGTTTGCAAATCGTGACCTCCTTAAATGTGTCCCAAACTCTATTGTGCTCTAGGCATAATGCTATCAGTTTAAAATTAATCAGTTTTTAAATGGGGGGAAAAACATTATCTTTACCAACTAAGTCTTATTTAAATCACTAAAATTGTAATTGAATTGGTTTAAATCCAAATTAAGGACATGCTGGCAAAGAATTAATTGTTACTACTGGTCCTGGAACAAACCTTACTTCTTACTCCTGCTGTTTGCAGTCATCTGAGGGATTAGAAAAATGCCCTTTGAATACTGACTTCGCTTCACTTTTTGTTTGCTTTTCAGCAGGTAGTGTCAACCTCACTGATCTCTTTTGGTGGGCAGTTTTCTTTTTGTGAGATAAATTCTAGTGTAGTTTATTTAAATATGTATTTACGTAGCCCTTTAGCTACTCCATTAAGTCTTGTTTCATTTACGGAGTACGTAAGTTTGTGTATACCATGTTCCACTTACTGACATTAACCAGTAATGGGATTCTGATTAATAAAGTAATTTTTATATAGCTCTCAGAAGGTCCCTGGAGTCAGGAATAGCTGTATGATTTACAAATTACTCATTTAACTATAGTTATAGGGATTAAACCTTTAAAATTATGTTTTATACTTTCTGACCCAAAATCTCAGCATTGTACTGAGAGAAAAAATAAAACTTGTCAGCAATTCTCCGTGTTAGTACCTGTCACATCCATAATAATATTCTTTTAAATTATGTTTTATTCCCTGGCTCAACATATTTAATGATTGCTTCTGAGAAGAAAGGAGATGAAGTAGAATAAGAAACTTTTACTTGTTTTATATATTTGCATGTATTTATGTGGACTTTTTTTTTGTTTGTTTTTGGAGAATGGGCTCATACTTCTTTGATAGTAAAACTACTTTTTAAAAGGAAATTGAATCATTACATAAAAGTAGATAAAGCAAACGTCTGACTTGTAAATAAGTTCAAATAATTAGGCCCAATTGAATTAGTTTCCAAAAATGTTGAAAAACCATAAACGTAAGTGTTCCACTATTATCAGTTACCCTGAGAAACTTCAGATGAGGTGGTTCCAGAAGATTGAAAATATGTAATTCTCTTCCTGGGTTGTTTCATGTATTGACAGAAAGTGGTATATGATAGAAGCTTAAAGAAAATGCCAACCCACGTGTCTTCATTTGGGTTTCAGCTCAATATTGTAAATCAGTTAATTGAGAGACTAGACTCTTGTCTACATTTGTAATAGCCCACTGGATAATTCTTTATGATCAGTCAATATATTTCAAAGACTACTTGGAATTTCTTAGACCAGAAGGTGGTGAACACTAGTAAGCAGCCCAGGTTTACTAAAAAACAAAACAACAAACAAAAGTATGTTTTCTCTGTTGATTAAACCACTAAATGATCGATTAGATGAATATCATAAGTTGATATAAGCAAGGTATGGTCTGAGTTTTTCACCATATCTTTGCAGGCACAACAAAAATGTGGGTTGGATAACTGAGCAGCTAAGTGCATTATTCCCACACTATGGTGATTAATGCATAGTACCAAGCTAGGTGGCAGCTTCTGAAGGCATGCTGACAAGCTTAGTCCTTGTTCTTGGGATTCGGTACATTTTTATCTGTGACAGATAATGGTTCAGAAAATCTGGAGGCATCAAACTTCCAGAGAGAAAAACACCCAGCAAAATAAATATTCTCAGATATCTTAGCAAGCTTGAAAGTCTAAAGTTGTTTTTTTTGTAATGCAGTCATCCTCTCCCTCCTCTCTCTCTCTCTCTCACACACACTCACACACAGACATGCAGAAGACACAGATACAGACACATGTTTGGTGAGAGTTAGTTTAATAGTAATTTCAGAGGACCCTCTGTTTTAGCTGGCTGGCTGTATTCATCCCTCTCTAACATGCTAATAGGCTGGCAGTGATCTTGATTTTTAGTTTGTGAATTCAACCTGGGGACAAATGTCACTGAAATGCCAGGCTAGGAAAAGAATTGCCTTCCAGTGAAAGGCTGTGAAGGCTCAAAATACTTAATGAAAATGCTTCAGTTAAACCTTGCATATTCTTGCATATTATGGCAAAATCAATTTATAATTATGAAAAAATCAGATTAATTTCAACCCCACCAGTTAATTGTCAAGAGGAATTTTTTGTGCGTGTTGCTATTGCAGCTGTTGCTCCAGAACATGTTCACAGGCTAAGAAATGGTGATTAGACGGAGACAAATCAATTGAATGCTAAGTTTGAAAGACAAAAGTGTACATAATAATAAAAATAGTTCACTCTCTGAGGGGATAGATGAAACATGTTCAGTACTTTGTCAACTGTGGTTTACAGATATTTTCTGCATTGTCCTTAATATAAGTTGAGGTCACCTGAATTCTGGCTCTGTCTTTCACTAACGGTAAGCTGGGGAATGTTGCTTAGCTTCTCTACACCTCAATTTTTTCATTTGTATGATTGGGCATGAAATAATACCTATTACATAAGGTTGAGGGAAAAAAATGAGATGATATCTATAAAGTACTTCTAAAACATAATCTTCTGGCACACTGCACTTAAAATTTTTTTTTGCATTTCTACATTCCTGTTCCATGCCTCTCCCATCTCCTTGTTCTTAAGAAAAAGACATATAGAGAATACAACAAAAGAAACAGTTTTCTACCAAGTCCATAGCTAGACTATAAACTCTCATTTTTTTCCCTCCTTCCCCAAGATATCTTAGTATTTGATATCATCGTAATACCTGGCGTTATGTCACCAGGTATTATGTCAGGAACAGGTATTATGTCCAATTCTATGTCAGGAACATTCATTTACATTGTATCTGTTCAAGGTCTATTTCTTTATGTACCCAGCCAAGATTAAATCATCTTCCTACTCATGCCCATGAACTCTTCAAGCTGAGTTAAAAATTTTTAAGAACCACTTACTCTATCCTAAATATTTAAGAACTTCATATTTTATCCAGAACCATACATCTATTTAAGCTTTCTTAATCCTAAGAATAACAAGGGAATTTATTAAAATTGATTTATCTAGATTCCTTCCCAGACCATTTAAGATGGAATTTTCATGACAGAGTACTGAGTTGTCAGATTTTAGTACAAATTCTCAGGGGGCTCAAAACTTTTAGAGTATGTAAAATTGTTAACTTTGAAGCTTGAATCCAGAATGCCAAAATCAGGATTCAAAAGTTTTGGAGATATGACTTCCAAGAATTTCTGATTTTATCAAGTACTCCAGGATGGATCTCCTAGAAGCACTATTACTTGCAGGTTGTGTTTCTACCCCTTTGATCAGATAAGAAGGTCCTTTTTCATACTCTAGGTCAGACACAACACACAAAAGTTCATGTCTAGGAAGGGTGCAGAGCAGAGATGTGTTCACAAAACTTCTCTCATGTGACCGTTATGATATGATTTGTTGCTTCTTATGTGAAATTTGACATTAACACAAATAGTTTGTTAAATGACCTCAGTGTACAGTAAATTCTACACCTTTTGTGGTAAACATTTATTTTATATTACTTTCTGATGATTATTAGTGAGAGTCAACTCTTTATTCCAATATAACCCACTCAAAGGGACTTACCCTACTTTTTTCCTTGTGATAGTTAATAAGACTATGTAGGTTTCAAGTATACATTTCTATGATACATGATGTGTGTATTACATTGTGTGCCCACCACTCAAATTCAGATTGTCTTGCAGCATCATATATTTGGTCCCCTCCACCCTTTACTAACCCTAGCCCTAACCCTTTACTATCCTTCAAACCCCCTTTCCATCTGGTAACCACCACACTGTTGTCTGCGTCGGTCAGTTTCATTTTTCTATCCCACATATGGGTGAAATCATGTGGTTCTTAGTTTTTTCTGATGGACTTGCTTTCCTTAGTATAATATTCTCAAGGTCCATCCATGTTGTCAACAATGGCACTATTTCATCTTTTCTTATGGCTGAATAGTGTTCCATAGTATATATGTACCACACCATCTTTATCCAGTCCTCTATCGAAGGACACTTTGAATGTTTCCATGCCATTGCCACATAAATAGTGCTACAGTGAATATCAGGGCATACATACCTTTGCAAATATTTTCAAGTTTCTCAAGTAAATACCCAGAAGTGGGATTTCTGGCTGCTGTGGTACCTCTCCTTAATTTTTTGAGGACTGCTATGCTGATTTCTATAGTGGCTGTACCAGTTCACATTCCCACCAGCAGTGAATGAGGGTTTCTTTTTCTCCGCAACCTCTGCAACACTTGTTATTACTTGCCTTGTTGATAAAAGCCATTCCAACAGGTGTGAGGTGGTGTCTAATTGTAGTTTTAATTTGCATTTCCCTAATAGCTAGTGAAGTTGGGCAGCTTTTCATATATCTGTTGGTCCTCTGCCCATTTTTTAATTGGATAGTTTGGTATTGAGTTGTATGAGTTCTTTATATACGATTATTTTGGATATTAACCCCTTGTCCGAGCAGCTGTTAGCAAATATCATCTCCCATTTGGTTGGTTCACTCTCTTCTGGCTTGTAGAGTTTCTGGTAAGAGGTTTGATGATAACCTAGTGGGCATTCTTGTATAGGCTACTTTCTTCTCTTCCCTGACTGCCTTGAAAATTCTTTATTTGTCAATAATTTTTGACAGTTTTAATACAATGTGCATGGAGAAGGCCTTTTTGGATTGAGGTAATTAGGTGTTCTGTTTGCTTCTTGGATTTGAGGATCTAGCTCTTTCCATAGTTTTGGGAAATTCTCAATTATTTGTTTGAATAGACTCTGTTCCCTTCTCCCTCTCTTCTTTTTCTAGTAATTTTTACCTTTAAACTATAATCTCCAGAAAGGCATGAATTATACCAATTTTTTTATAACCTCCAAAACTAACATAATACTTATTACAGAGTCGAGCATAAGCTTTCTTCCGCAGTTTTTGGTTGCTGTTGTTGGTAACTTGGACAGGTAGGTACTGCATAGCCAGTATTTTAAAAGAAATACTCATAGAATTCCCCACCAGCTGCCAAGATTCTAAATGGATATCCCTACTGTTTTTACTTTTTGAGTGCCTCTCTTGGAACACTAACCATTAAATTCCAAATCAGTACAGACATGATAGTACCAACATTATGAATTGCGGACTGTTGAAGGTTTTGTGAACAATTGCTGTAAACAGGTGTATCTTGCAGTATTACAGTATTCTTTACTAGAAAAGCTCGAGGGTCTTTACTAATTACAAATGTAAACAGTCATTCTTTAATTGAGACCTATTTAGATGTCTAAAATATCTAAGAGTTTGTTTTATTTTTTGTTAGCTGTAAAGCATTTTTGGTTTTGAAAACACAACCTTATTGCATAAGGACATGGTTTCTTGCCATCGTATACACACAGCCTATCACATAGAAAACTATTACACATCTACTAGCAACATGGAATCCCTTGCCTATAACTGAAAAAAGAGACACACCAACTATTTAAAATTTATTAACTTAGAATTGTGTGTCTTTACCCAAGCAAACGAACTGTTCCTTTTATGTTTTTTGACAGGAAGAAGCACTGCATGGGTTTCGAGTGAGTGATTACTTTGAATATATGGAAATTTTGGAACAAAACTACCGACCGGTATTGCTGAGAGACATGAGGAACATTAGAGCGCAGAGCACGTAGATCATAACACAAAGGGACTTGATTGTTTCCTATATGTGTCCATGACAACATATGCTTTGTGAATACACACTTTGTAAATTAGTACTGTAAATTAAGTAATATCATGATGTATTCAAGTAGTTGTTAGCTCAGTTTTTGACATGAAATGAATTCATTTAAGATTGTTGTTTTGTGTGGTTGTTTTAGAACAAATTGAGCTTACTTACAGTACTTTATATTTATGAGATATTTCCAACCTAGATCTCCTCCTTCACCAGATGATTAAAATATTTTCTTCCAATGAGTTTAGAAGGTAGCAGCAGTATATTAAATAATTCTTTGACTAGCCATAAAAAGTCCTTAGAGACAAGGAGAAGACAATTGTTTTTGGTTTGGTTTTTTTTGTCTGCTCATAAAAGGAAAATAGACAAAACCACAACTGCTTATTTGACATCTGGAGAAAAATTAAAATATCATATTTATCATGGCAAGTTGTAGAATAAATGTCCTCAGACATAATTGTATTTCTAGGAATTGCTTTTGATACCTATATCAATTTATAATTTTTCATGTGAAATATAGTCTCTACATGGTTCATTTAAAAGATAGATTAGTTATTTCATACTGATAAAAATTTGACTCTCATTAGTTATGCATTTCCCTTGGTGATAGATTTGATTTGTACTGAATTGAAAACATTAAAGAGAATAGATTTCTAAATTATTTTAAATTACCAACACTATGTTTTATTTAAATAGAATCTCTGCTTCAATGAGATTAATACAATATTCTAGGGTCTATTTTATAACTGTCACATTCCATATATGAAAGATAGTATGTAAAAATATTAAATTGTTAATTTTTCAGTCAGCAATCTCAACAAGTTTTTAAATCAACCATTAAAGCCATTCTGAAGCTTTTTTGCCTTGCCAACACACAATGGCTGACCCACAAACTCATTTTTCCCTTTAGTGTGATGAAACAACTGGTGCCATCCAGTTTTCAATTCTGTGGTATCCGGGCTGTTGCAATACCAGCCTTCCAGAATCAGGTTTTATCCTACAGATACCAACAATAGCTTTTCAGTAATGGTGTTCCTAAAGGGCATTAGAAAAGTTGAGAAAAGAAAATTGAGCAAGTTAGTTTGATATATTGGTCACTTTACCTCTCACTGATATGAGTTAAGTAAGAGAGTCCTAGGTGACCCAAAACACCGAGTTTAGTGTACTTTCAAACTCAATTTTGTAAAGCTCTCCCACAGAAGCAGTTATACATGTTTATGGATCCATTTCATTCCATTCTGTTCCCGAGTTACTATTATTAGTTCTAAGAAACCTACAGCTTTATTTTTTTTTAAATCTCTTATATGGTAATTAGATATACAAATGGAAAAGAAACTATAACTTACTTTTACAATATCTTGGTGATTTGCATTGGAAGCTGAGGCAAGTTTTAGATAATAACAAGCACATTTTGGAAAGTTAACTTCATCTGGAACCAAAGGCCTTGGTTTTCATTTGATAAATGTATTATGAACAGTGACAAAAACAATGAGTGATTTGGTGAAATAAAATATAAAATACTTGCATTTTACATTTTAGCTATTTACTGTTAGCTATTGTATAGATAACACTGTGAATTATTTTTGCATCTACTTTTATTTTAAGAATATTCTTTAGAATAGAAATAAATACAGTCTTGTCTTGCCTCTCAGTTTCATTTTCAATTATTTACAGTATAAATCCATAGGATAAATTTATTTCTAATTATGTGAAGGGACTTCATACATTTTAAAGAATTTATTGTAATAAACTATATCTTTGATATAATGTAAACAAATTTGTGAATAATTTAAGTGCACATATGTAAATCTTTGAATATCTGTCTTCAAAGTGTGATCTTTGTAGTTATGTCTTCTTATGCTATATAAGCATCTAAAGAATCTTGAAGGTAAATAAGTCTCAGAAATTCATGTAAACTTTCCAAAAGGATTCTGTCTAAATTTATGATTATTTAATTATGGCCTGCTCTAATTTGATCTTTCATTTCCAAGACACTAAAGAAATTTCCTTGGTCATTTCATTAAACAGACATGTTTTGAAGGTTACACATATAATTAAATGTTTTTAATATTCAGGATAGGAAAATTCAGATACAACATCTCCACTCAAGAGTCCACCATCTTTGTGTGATAAGAATTTTAAAACTATGAAAATACAGTTAGTTATAAGGATGACAAGTGAGAACTGACCTACAGATCTGGTGATTTTGATGAGCAATTCTGATGGGTTAGTGATGGCAAAAGTTTGGTTGGAACAGGTGTAAATGATGCTGAGAGGAAAGATCTGGTAACTGCCCTCTCAATGAGTATTTCTGTACAGGGAAAAAGGATAGGGTGGGTGGTGGCTAGAGGAGGCATGGGATCAAAGGACTTAATTAAGATGGGGATTGGAAGTGTGTGTATATGTAGGTGGAAATGATGCAGTCAAGAAGGAGAGAGGATGATTCTGAAGAGAGAAATGTGGAGTGAATGTCGTGAATTACAGATGGTTGGGAAATGGGATCCAGTGCGTAAATTTTGGAATTAGCCTTTGCCTGGAGCGTAGATGCTTCCAGTAGCAGAAGAGGAGTTGGTATAAATGGGCAAATATACAGGGTGGGCATTTCTGGAAGTTATTATTTTCTCAGTGAAATAGGAAGAAGGTCATCAGCTAAAAGTTAGGATGGCAAAAACTGGTAGATTTTAGATGAGCCTAAGTGGAATAGTTGTCAGAGATACTGGAAGAGTGAATGGAATAGGAAAATATAATTGTGATTTAATAGTATGAGATGAGTTAGCCAAGTTGTATATTTTTCTCCAGAAGGCACAAGAAGGAGTAGGTAGTGAATTGGACAAGCATTTCTTACCAAACAGAGCACAAACCATACAAGAAAAAAATTGATAATTTTATAGACTTCCTCAATTAAAAAAAATTTTTAAAGAGTTTATTTATTTATTTTTAGAGAGGGAAGGGAGGGAGAAAGAGAGAGAGAGAGAAACATCAATGTGTGGCTGCTGGGGGCCGTGACCTGCAACCCAGGCATGTGCCCTGACTGGGAATCGAACCTGCGATGCTTTGGTTTGCAGCCCGCGCTCAATCCACTGAGCTATGTCAGCCAGGGTTTAGACTTCCTCAAATTTTAAAAAGGAAAAAAAACTCATTAGAAGACACTCTAAAATAAATGAAAAGATAAGGCACAAATTAGTAGATTTAAAACATACATCTAGTAAAAGGTCTTGTATTCACATTATAAAAATATTTTAACCACTCAATAAGAGAATAAATAACAATAAAACAAGCTAAATATCTGAACAAAAGCTTCACCAAAGAAGATATACAGATGACAACTTTGCACAAATGATGCTGATCACCATTAGTTATTAGGGAAATGCAAATTAAAACCATGGGAGATGCTTACTAAATGGCTGAAACTGAAGAATATACACAAAATAAAAGAAATACCTGGTTGTGAGGGTTGGCAAGGAAGTAGAGCGACTGGGACTCTCGTATATTGTTTTTTAAAGAATGAGAAGTACAACAGCTGTTTTGGAAGTTGAGCTTTTTCTTTTTCTTTTTTTAAACACACACTTAACTGTGTGACTCGGTAATACCCCTTCTAGATATTTCCCCAAAGGAAATAAAATATATGACCATACAAAGACTTATACATGAAAAATAATTACAGCTTTATTTATAATAGCCTTATAATGGAAACAACCCAACCTTAACCGATGAACGGATAAACAAATGTGTCTTAGCCATAAAATGAAGCAATTCGTCATTAAATGGTAGCCATCTGCCGATGAACACAAAATCATGGATGAAGCTGAAAAGTGTTATACTAACTGAAATGAGACAGTTACAAAAGAATTCATGCTGCAGGATTCTATTTATACCAAATTCCAGACAAGGCAAATCTATAGTGACAGAATATTAGCGGTTTCCACAGACTGGCGCTGGGGGATGGATATGAAGAGAGGGGATTTTCTGCACGGAGGCAGAGGGCATTCCTAAGATTAACTCTACTTGGTCATGATATTTTCTCATTTTTATGTTATCAGATTTGATTTGTTAAAACTTTGTTGAATTTTTATGTCTGTGTTCACAAGGGATATCGGCTTGTAGTTTTCTTTTTCTGATTTTGATGTCAGGGTAATGCTGGCTTCATAAAATTAGTTGATGGCTTTTCATCTTCTGTTTCCCAAAAGGCTTTTGTATAAATGGTATTATTTTCCCCTTAAATGTTTGGTAGCATTTTCCAGTGAAGTCTGGGATATTTTTGCTTCATGTGTGTGGTCAGATTTGCAGTAAAAACATTCAACTTCGCTACTACACAGCTCTTCAAATCATCTCTTCATTCCTAAGTGAGGTTTGGTAGTTTGTTTCCATCAACAAGTCAAATCTATTGGCGTCAAATTAATCGTTATAGTACCCTGTAGCCCTTTTTAATGCATATAAATGTTGTAGTGATATCATCACTCTCATTTTTTATAATGTTGATTTGTATCTTCTCTTTTCGTCCCTGATCAGCCTAGATAGGTTTATAAATCTTACTGATGTTCTCTAAGAATTAGCCTTTAATTTCATAAATTTTCTTTATTTTTCTGTTTTTTGGTCCCTTTAATCTCCACCTGAAACTTCATTTAATTCTATTTACTTTGTTTCATTTGCTCTCATTTTTATAGTTTCTTCTTTTCTAGTAGAGGTATTTGGTGCTATAAAATTCCATATAAGTTCTACCTTACCTGTATCCACAAATTTTGATATGTTTGTATATTTTTATATGTTATATATATTTTATACTATAGTCTTACACTAAAGTAAGATAAAGAAAACAAAATGTTAAGAGAATCATAAGGAAGAGAAAATATACTTACAGCATTTATTGAAAAAAAAATCCACTGTAAGTTAACTCACACAGTTCAAGCCCGTGTTGTTCAGGGGTTGACTGTGTAATGAAGCCGGGCTGGGTCTTACTTCTTATGGTATTTTATATCATTGTAGAATACCCAGGGATTTTATATTTGCCATCTCATTTAATCCTCAGAAAAATTTATTAAGTGGATGTTATTCCCATTGAATAAAATGAAGAAAATGAGATTTAAAGCATTTTCACAGCTGACTGTGTGACCGGGTTGTTTGGAAACCAGGTCTTCTGACCTCATTATCATTGCTTTTTCTAGTATTTCACAGATGCCTCTGTGATGATTTGATTTTATTTTAAGATTATATTTATTGGGATGACATAAGATTATATAGCTTAATAAGATTATATAGGTTTCAAGTGTACATTTCTATGATACATGAACTGCCTCTTTTGTGTGCCCACCACCCAAAGCCAAAGCCACCATATATTTGCCCCCTTTGCCTTTAACTATTCTCCTGCCCATCTTCCATCTGATAACCACCATGCTGTTTGTGTCTGTGAGTTTTTGTTTTTATTTGTTCATTTCTTGCTTTCAGTTTTATATCCCACATATGAATGAAATCATGTGGTCCTTAAAATTTTCTGTCTGATCAATTTTGCTTAACATGGTATTCTCAAGGTCTATCCATAAACATCTTAGCTCTTGTCCCTTCCCACCTCTCCAGTTTGCTTCCGCCTGCTCCCCTTTAGATGTCTCAGTGTGTAGATCAGACATGTTTGTGCACTGATCAGGGAACCCTTTGTTGATTCATAGCTCTTTAGACTGTTGAAACTTCAAGGAGAGAGGCCAAAGGGACCTCTCACTGCCATTACTCTGATGTCCTGTTTATACATTATTATTTAATTAGAAATACTTCGTAATTTACCATTGGATTTTGTTTGATCCATGAGTCAGAAGTGTGTAATTTAGTTTCCAAATATTTTAGTATTTTAGGAATACTTCTATAATATATTTCTAGTGTAATCTATTGTGGTCAGAATATCTCTTATATAACTTCAATCCTTTTAAACATTTATTGAAACTTGGTTCATATCCCAGAATATTATCTACCTTGTAACTATTGCATGTTCACTTAAAGCGAGTATATATTTTACTGTGTTTGTGTGGTCTGTTAATCACAATGAGATCAAATTGATATTGTTGTTTGTCTTATGTATCTTTACTGATATTTCTAGCTACTTGTAAAGGGAGAAAACTGTACTTGAACAATCATTAAAATAAAATTGGAAGAAAAAAGATATTTCTAGCTACTTGTTTTAGCAATTATTGTGAATGTTGAAATTAACTGTGATTGTGGGTTTGTTTCTTCTTTCATTTCTTGAATTTTGAAGCTGTTACATTAGGTATATAGACTTTTATGAATGTTATATCCTTTTGATGAATTGATCATTTTATCCTCATGAAATTACTGTTTATCCCTACTAATATCCTTTTTTCCTGAAGCCTGTTATGTTTAATATTAATATGGCCATTCTAGGTTTTTGGATTTTTGTTTAGAATTTGCATGATTTTACCTGTTGTTTTACTTCTTCCCTTAAGGACTTTTATATTTAAAGTGATTTGATTATAGGCCCCATAGAGCTAGTCTAGCTTTCCCCTTCTGCAAGCCTGGCAAGTCATCTTCTCATTAGGATGTTTAGACCATTTACACTTAATGTAATTATTGATATGTTTGGGTTTACATTTTATATTAACTATTTTTTGTTTTCTATTTGTTTAAAATGTTTTTATTCACTTTTTTATTCTGCCTTACTTTTTAAAAAAGAGATTTTATCTATTTATTTTTAGAGAGAAGGGAAGGGAAGGAGAAAGAGAGGGAGAGAAACATCAAAGGGTGGTTGCCTCTCACATGCTCCCTACTGGGGACCTGGCCCACAACCCAGGCTTGTGCACTGACTGGAAATCAAACTGGTGACCCTTTGGTTCTCAGGCCTGCACTCAATCCACTGAGCCATACTACCCAGGGCATATTCTGCCTTACTTTTGATTAAGCGTAGGTTTTAGTAGACTCCATGTTATTTCTTTAATTTATTTACTAGAGGTATTTCCTTTTCTTTATGTTAGTGTTGCTTTCAGTTTTACATTATACTTCTTTAGTTATCCCATTTTCCCTTCAACATTGCACCACTTCATATTTAGTACAAGAACCTTACAACCAATGACTTGCAAAACTTTACTATATCACTCTATCCCAACAGATTTTCTCCTTCCTCTTAAATTGTAAAATGTTTCCTTGCCCTGGCTGGTGTAGCTCAGTGGATTGAGCGCGGGCTACGAACCAGGCATCGCAGGTTCGATTCCCAGTCAGGGCACATGCCTAGGTTGCAGGCCGTGGCCCCCAGCAACCTCACACTGATGTTTCTCTCTCTCTCTCCATCCCTCCCTTCCCTCTCCAAAAATAAATAAATAAAATCTTTTAAAAAAATAAATAAAATGTTTCCTTACCATCCTGTATCTGTATATCTTTATTTATCTATGTATAGTCTTAGATGCTATTCCTTATATTGCTTTTTGGAATTGCTTTTTCATTTTCATTTTTATTTAATGCCGACATTGTTATTCAACAAATGTATCATTAGTAAATACTTTTCTTGAGGATGTTATCTCCCCAAATTTAAGTATAAGCTTCTTGAGGATGGAAGTGATGTTGATTAGTTCCTGTCTCCCAGAAATTCCAGCCTAGTGCTAGGCACATAGTGGAGTAACACACAGTTTGCTGAATGAAATATCAAACCTGTTTTGGATATCACATTGATACAGAAGGAACAGAGTTTGAAACATTGGACCAGATTTCCATCTCAGCTCCTTAGTTGCACCAAGGATGAAATAACTTATGTTTTTGGTACAAATATGTTTTTTGTTTACTGTTTACTAAGGGATATATTTTTAATAGAAATAATAGTTTACTAATTCTATTTAGCAAAGGTTGTAACTAAAATGCGCATGTGTAAGAGTTTTCCTTCTGTGTGCAGGGATGTGTGTGCTCGTGCATATGCGTCACTGTGTTACTGCATATGGACGTCATTTGGGCTGTAACATGCATCTGAGGGGCATGCGTGACCTAGCCTGGGGATCTAGCTATGATTTGAAAACCAGACTACATCTTTTGAAATATATCATGTGTACATATGTGTGCTTATCTAGCAAATAAAAATAGGTATAAAAACCTGATAGATCAATTGGGTGTTTGAATCTATACAGTCTCTCTTTGTAAAAAACATCAGAGAGACAGTCATTATGTTCTACATTATGTAGTTCAGAAAGCAGAAGACTTGAACATCTGTTGAAATCTCCCCTAGCAAAGTGGTTTTGAATGTTTCCAAATTTGTTCTCACTAAATGTAGCCTCACTATTCCTTTATTACACATGATAGTTTAGACGTGGGCTGACAAACCACAGCCAGTTATTGTAAATGAAGTTTTATTGGACCACAGTGCTAAATTGTCTGTGTGTTGTCTATTGCTTTTGTGTTACTGTTGCAGAGTTAAATAGTTTTGACCTGCAAATCCTAAAATATTTATTATCTAGCCCTTTACAAGAAATTTTTGCCAACTCTGGTTTAGAGTATAAATTATGCCAATGAATCCAAACCTACTTTAGTAGGATGAGGTGTTTAGAGGTACAGAGTTCTAGAAGACTTCCACTCTAAAACCTTTATTTTACCAATGATGAAGCTGTGACTCAGAAAATAAAGAGAAGGTCCTAAAATCATATAAAGGGGAAATATAATGCAGTAGGTAAAATGAGAGCCAGGAGGCAGACTGAATTGAGGTCCCAGCTCTATCATCACGTATTTTAACCCCTCTGTGCCTCAGTTTACTTGTTGGTAAAATGAACATAACAGTAATATCTACCTCATAGGATTATGATGTAATGCATGTGTTTATAACAACTCCTTAGTAAACATTCAGTAAGTTTTACCTATTTTAATTTGCTATTTTGTGGCTAGTTGATGGCATCATGGCCTGGAACTTTTTACTTCTGACTTCAGGTTCAGTCCACTTTCAACTGTATTATTTATTTATTAATTTAGTCATTCAGTATACCTTTATTAAATTCCTACTGTGGATCAGGCACTTGGTCACCTATGGTTCTAATCATTTCCTAATTTAGATTTTTCTGGGAGTGACAGATTTTATTTTTCTATTTATATCTTCCTTATTAGTTATAAAATCACAGAAAAGAAATAAAAATCCTGTACAGTCTAATATTAGACGTATTTTTGTAGTTTATCCAATTTTCCCATGTTTTCTTCCTGTTTTGAAAGGTTACTTTTTCATACTCGAGATTTAGTGATGTAAACCAAATTGCTATATAATAGATAACCAGCATATTTTTAAATTGTTTTATATTTTCCAATGATAAAGCAATATTTCCTTTTCTGTGACATGAAATTTTACTCATGTGTTCTTTGTAGCAAGACTGACATGTCTTTTTCAGCAAAATATTAAGAGAGAGCTATTACTTAGGTTGGTGCCAATACATTTGCTTATCGGATGAGATTAAACAGGGTCAAGGCCGTTAGCCTCACATAAACTCTAAATTTTCAACACTAGCAATGTTTTAGCTTTTAAAATCAGTTAACTTCTTTGGCATGTTTCCCACCCCATATTCTTCTGTTGGCAGCAGGCCACCATGAAATGCTAGGCAGCATGGAAATAATTGGACTGTCATGTTTGCTAATAGAGTGCACTTGAGATACACTTGGGGAGACAGTTATTAAAATGCTGGCTTTTAGAGGTTGATCATCTAGTCTAGGATTTAAGAGTTGAGCTGCTTTTATCACAATGTGTCTACTATTTTTTATTGAATAGCACATTTATATTTAGTCTTCTGCTTAAATGCTAAAGTTCATCTCTTATAGATTATCTCTAAAATATAATCATTTGTCTTACAACATCAAATATAATTAACCATAATTTCACTGGAAATCAAATAATGGCAACAAAATCTTTTTTTTTTTGTTTGGTCAAATCATCTCTAGATTATGTCCATAACTGCCTACATTTTTCTTTCAATTTCCCTCAAAAGAAAAATTTTAAATTAATACTTTGCTTGAAGGTACTTATTAGAATGGGTAATGGGTATGGCAGAGATTGGTGGTGTTCACCAACCAGTCTCCTCTTCCTGGACTGAGCGTATTGCAGACCATTTGATCAGCTTAAACAATGCTACATCAGCAAACCAAAGCATAGATAGCAGATGTGCCTTCTTTATGGGTTTTCTTTTGATCTGTCTTCATGCCCCTGGAGCCTGGATGCTTGAATTTGTGAACATCACAATCTCTTACCAGCCCACACTGGACTGTGACCAGAGAAGAAAATCAATCTTGCATTAAGGGACTGAAATCATATGGTTGCTTATTACTGTATCTAGCATCAAATACCCTGTTACCTTCTTTGAATTTTCCCATTCCTGCACCCCCTTTCTGAATAATTTTTGATGTGCCCAGATGGGCATGTTCTTAATTGTATAGTATTTTATTAGATTTTATATTGAGAATGTAAGTGTATTGTCTAGTAGTTACAATTAAGGCATTTTATTGGTATCCTTTACCGATATTTTTACCAATTAGCAAACAGTTTCAAGGACATAATGTATACCATTTGACTAGAAGATACGTGTACTATCAAGGAAGTCTTGTTTCTGTAGATGAAAGCTGGGACATCTAAAGAGAGCCATTAGAGTGTCAGTCTCATCAGTGAACTGATGTTTGATCACAGTTCCGTATTTTGAATATTACAGTATATGGTATTTTTTAGCACATGTAACCTAATTCTACTTTCCTCACCTTGACACTTAGAGTCACTTGCATACTAAAAAAATGTTCCCAAGTTTCATTGTCTACAATGAATGTAAAACGACTGCAGACTGGAAAGTTAACAGGAATCAGAAAAGGCACTTGAGTGTGCAAAAGGAAAGGTGATTCAGTTGGGCTCAGGGTTGGCAGGAAGACTACACTAATACACACACACACAGGTATGATAAGGTTAGAGTAAGTTCCTGACGTATTTAGCCAAGGATGCACAAATTTAGCAGGAGTGAAGAGGCATATTGAACAAGAGTAGATGCCACATACTTAGTGTAGGTTCTCTTGGTCCCTAAGTCAGTAATAAGGGAAGCTTATATGCCAGTGAATATGCAAAGTGTGGTTTAAGATTCAAAAACTCAATTTTCTTTTGTAACCATTATTTTATGTTTTGAACTTCTATCATTATTCACAAAGAGCTTGTTCAAAGTATTTATGTTCCTCAGGTTGAAGAAATGTTTGCAAACCCTGGTCCTGCTGGTCCTTGACCCAAATTCCACATTCAGGCTACCTCCCAACCTAGGGAAGAAAACCGGCTCTGGGCTCAGGCATGCATGAGCAGTGTCTCATCCCTGCCATCACCAGGTTGTTAGAAAGCCCAATTCTCCCTAAAGAGTTAAATGTGAAAAGCAAACAAAATAAAACAAAAACAGAGAGGAAATAGAAGTGACAAGACTAGCTGAGTACACAGAACATGCACGTAATGTTACTGCAAAGGCAGAATAACTCCAAGGAAAATTATCAAAAGTACTCTGTATTTTGTACAGTGATTCATCATTTTCAAAGTATGCTCATTTTCATCTGATGTGCAAAACATCATAAAACGTGTTTCTCATAATAAAAGTACAACTAAAACATTCAGCAACTTTAGAACAAAAATCTATTTGAAAGAGTTTGAATGACCACACTGCTAAATTTTTCTACTGAAGTAATTATTTCAAACTATGTTTCTTAAGGAATATTAAATAATTAAGCTTATGAGGACTTAATGACAGCAAAGCTAAAATAAAGCACTGTTCAGAATCCTCTTGACTGGATAAAACAGCCATAGAGAGTACATGAAAGGATGTAACCTTGAAAGGGCACCATCTGTACTATTTTTACATTGTGAATGGATCTTGACAATACTTTTGATGCTGTTTTAAAATGCTAGATAGCTATAACATTTGCCCTGGATAAAGCTGTTCCTTAAGGAATTTGTTATTGGTACCTCTTCTCCATCACCCACCTTCCTCTTTATTTGCCCTTAATTCTCCTTAGGGAACCAACTGATTTGATCCTTTCTGTTCTCCAAGACACCCCTGTTCTCCATTCCACAGGTTAGAGCATTACCTAACTTGAATATCTTTAAATTTAATCATATTACATTACATAATCAAACATTTTGTCAACCCTAGGACCTACATTCAAGATTGTTCTATCCAGCAAAGCTTTCATTTAGAATGGAAGGGCAGGCAAAGTGCTTCTCAGATGAGGTCAAGTTAAAGGAGTTCACCATCACCAAGCCATTATTGTATGAAATGTTAAAGGGATTTATCTAAGAAAAAGAAGCTAAAAAATATGTACAGTAAAATGATAGCAAACTTACAATTATTAACAACCACACTTAAAAGCAAACTAAGCAAACAACTAGAACAGGAACAGAACCACAGAAATGGAGATAATGTGGAGGGTTAGCAACAGGGGAGTGGGGTGGGGAGAGAGGGGAAAAAGGTACAGAGAATAAGTAGCATAGATGGTAGGTAGAAAATAGATGGGGGAGGATACGAATAGTATGGGAAATGTAGAAGTCAAAGAACTTACAAGTATGACACATGGACATGAACTAAAGGGGGGGAATGTGGGTGGGAGGGAGTATGCAGGGTGGAGGGAGTAAAGGGGGAAAATGGGACAATGGTATTAGCATAATCAATAAAATATATTAAAAATTTAATCATTCTACATAGTGCAGTGAAGAACTCTAGGACAGAATTTAGTAAGTCTAGTCTTTTAACCATGAGCAACTAGCCATATCATCTCAGCCCCTGCATGGTCAGGGCCTCATTCCTTCCAGTGTCAAACAGGGGTACTGACTGCCGTGACTCCTTGGGATTGTTGTAGTCTAACTGGGTCCTGATGTTCTGTGTCATGTTACTGAGACTTAATTCACAGTGAGGCACAAAGGGCTAATAAAGTTCCAGGTGATCCCCTTCCTGGATTCCACTGACATTTTCAAAATGAAGTTATTAAATGAGCTTATAAAACAGCAAGAGCTATACTAGGCACTGAAATATGTATTTCTCATTAAAAGGACTTGGTGAAAGTTGTAAGTCAGTTATCACTAATTGCACAATGAAACTTAACCTATTGTAAAAACACACAAGGAATTTAGTTTAAATAAAACATTCCTTTAAGATAATTCAAGAAAATATGGTAGTCCTGAGCTTCTCTTTTTCTATAGATACATCAGTGAAACAAGTCTGGACTCTCAGAATCTGGTTTATAATCATAATTAAGCAGCACTTCATGGGTTTTTGACACTTCACAAATGATACTCCAGTATTAATCAAGAAAGACTATCTTAAAATAATTTCCCTTTGGATATAGAAAACAGTGATAAACTGATGCCTATTAGAATCATTTATACATACTGAAAATCTATTGTGACTTAGATATTATGTAGCTTCATCTTATTCCCATTCTCTTTAATTTCAGTTAAAATAAAATCCCTAAACCATAGGAAAACCATTTTTTAGCATAGAGGTGTATAGGGGAGCTAATTCTTTATTTGAATGCTGCAAGGTGAGATTTGAAAACATTCTAGTAACTTTGGCAGTAAAGTGAGTTGTAAGGGTATCCCACATGATCCCTGGGTAGCACTCTTTGTTCTCAGTCACTAATATAGACATCTCAGCTCCATACTGATTAGTGTCTGCATGGTGTCTCTCATTCTAGCATTTTACTTCTAATATAACTACAGCTCTGGATTTCATGTGGGTTTCTTATAAATAGCACATAGGTGAGTCTTACTTTTTATCCAATTTTGTTTCCAATTGGTCATTAGATCAATTGCATTTGATCCAATCCTTCTTTCACTGGTGTTTAGATTTTTCATGTTTAATGTAACTCTTGATAAAATGTACCCTCTCACTAATTTTTCTCTGTTCTTTGTTCTAGCGTTTCTTTTTTTGTTTTTGCCTTTTGGTTAGTTGAATATTTTTCATGGCTTATCTCCACTATTATCATATTACTGGTTATATATGTATATATATTGTCACATATACATATATAACCATATATAATGATAGTGATAGATAACATATCTCTTTTATCTTTAATCACAACCTACCTTCCAAAAATGTTATACTACTTCACATACAGTATAAGAATTTTACAACTGTATATTTCCAATTCCCAATGTTGTCTTATGTTTTATTATATTGCTACTAGTTTTGCTATAAGTAGTCAAGTACAGTTTTCCTCTTCTGGCTAGAGTCTGGGGCTTAGTAACCCTATCTGCTATGTAATTTTACAATTATGCTCACATCTAGGGCCAAGAGGTGGGAGGACAGAGAGAAAAAAAATATGGGGACTGGCTCCATCCTCTTGGAACCCAGCTTCACCAACTGATGAGGAAGTGCCTGATTATCACCTTTTCCTGTGGGTTCTCCTAACCGGTCAGTGCCCATCACCATTATCACTATGGAGGTGCTCAGGGCTATGGGGTGTGATACAATGGAGAGAAAGGAAAAAAAAGCCCAAAATGAACACAATTTTGTTTTTGGTTCTGCTCTCTGAGCATTAGACATTCCTTTTCCAGGTCCTCAAGCCAGAACTAGAATTCTCTGACTGTGCTCATTTTGAGGGGTCATCTGTGCTGTGAGTTCAGTTCAGAGAATACTGAGAGAACAAAATGTGAAATTTACTGACAGTTCAGTGACACTTGTAATTTTGGTCCTCTGCAATCTTTCTCTGATATTTAATTTTCTGTGTTTTCAAACAGCTGTTCCAGGCACCTGCCAATGTTTTATAGCTGCAGTTCTTTGAGGGAGACAGTGTAGAGGGTGTTTATTTCATTTTACCCCCGCAAACTGGGATAGTATATTGTGGTTTTCATTTGTGTTACTCTGGTTACTATTGAGGTTGAAAACTTTTCATATATTATGTTTGGATATTCTCATTTACAAACGGTGTGTTAAAGTCTCTTGCCCTTTTTTTTGCTCACAATTGAGTTACCCATCTTTTTTATTATTAATTTGTAGACATTATTTTTCTTGTAAGTAAGGTTTTGGTCAATTATCAAGTACTAAATATGTCTAAAGTCTCTTCCTGAGCTTCCAGTTTTTTGTATATTTGGATATTCCTCTCGTATATTTGTTCATCCTTGCACCAGCACCACACTTCCTGATTGCTCTACTTTAATGAGCCTGGAAGAGACTAGAGCAAGTCATTTTATCTCACTTTGTTCTTCTTCAAGGGTTACTTGGAAATTTTTAGTTCTTTGTATTTCCATGCAAATTTCAGGATCAATTTTGCTTAAAGTTCTATTGCAGCCCCAAAATGAAAATCCAATAAGTATTTTTGGCCCTGCATTGACCAGATAAATAAATTTGGGGATAACTGATGTCTCCATAATATTGTATCTTCCAGTCCTTCTTTATCCTTAGGTTTTAAAAAAATCTCAACAGTTTTTACAGTTTTCTGCATTGAGGCCTCACACCATTTTTTATATATTTATTTCTATGTATTTAATATTTTCATGCTACCTAAAATATTTTTTAAAAATTAATTTGCTGTTTGCTGGTATGTAGAAATGCAAATGATTGTGTAATTGACCTTTGATCCAGCAATCTATTCTAATTTGTCTGTGTGTTCTTTGGGATTTTCTTTATACACAATCAATCACCTTTGATATGATTAGAGCTGAAATTTCATTTTTAACTTTTCAATCTTACACTTTATTTTGTTCTCAGACTCTAGCTAGGATGTTTGATACTATTTGTTAGAACATTTAGCACAATGTTGAATAAAACATATAACAGTGGAGATCCTTGTCTTGCTTAAATAACAAAGAAAATCTTTTAACCTCACACTAGTATAATTTTTATAATGCGATGTTGTCAATTTTTCCAGGTTATAGAAGTAAATTTTTTCCCCTAGTTTGCAATTTTTTAAAACTCAGGAGTGTGTGTTTAATTTTATCAAGTTCTTTTTCATCAATTGATATAATTATAATTTTCCCCCTAATTCCATAAATCTGGTGAATTGCATTAATTTATTTTTGAATATTGAACCATTCTTAAATTTCTGGAATAAATTCTACTTGGTCAACACATTATTCTTTAATAATTGCCAATATTTAATTTTTGATTTTTCATTTATGTTTACATGAGTAAATGATTGAATAAAGTAAATGGTCAGGATTTTTTCTTTCTTTTACTGTACTTTTTCCAATTTTATGTTAAGATTATTCTAGATTCATCAAATAAGTGAAACTGTGTACTTTTATGTTTTTTGGAAAAGTGTGTTCAAAATTGAAATAATCTTCCCCTGAAAACTAGATAGAATTAGCCTCTAAAACTGTCAGGTGTTTTCTTTGTGGGAAAATTTTTAATAACTGCTTTAGTTAAAAAAGTATTTATGGAACTTCTCAAGCTTTATATTCTTTTTTTGTAAGTTGGTAAGTTATATTTTTAAGAAATGTATTTTATTAAGTTTCTAACTATATCAGTGTAAGGTTAATATTTTTTTTGTCTATAATTACATCTCCTTTTGCATTCAAATGCTATTTATCTCTGTGCCTTCTCTCCTCTTTTTTCATGAGGTTTTACCAGCTGTTGTTTGGAATATTACTCTTCCCAAAGAAGTAAGTTCTGACTTTGTTGATTGCCCCATTGTGTCTGTATTTTTTATTTAAAAATTTGTTCTTAACTATATTATTTCTTTCCTTTTTTATTTGTGTTTACTATAGTTTTAGTTTATTAAGTTCTAAGTGAAACACTTAACATTAATTTTCAAAATTTCTTACTTAAAATGTAATGGATAAGCTTTTTTCCCTGCAGGTCTGCTGTCACTGCATCTTAAAGAGTTGATATGTTACTATTTCACTGTCATTTACTTCAGTGAATTTTTAAATTTACATTATGATAGTCTTATTACTGGGTTCTTTAAAAGTGCTGTAATCTTTTCAATATATACAATTTTTTTAAAACATCTTTTTGTTATGAACTTCCATTTCATTGTTGTCATTAGGCAATGTGATCTGCACCTGTGTGTGGATAAAATTATGCTTGTTAGTAGTTTATAAATGTATGTTTAATTCTGTTATATATTTTCTATGACACAGCACTGATTTAGCCTATATTGAAATCATCTGCTATGGTGGTAGATTTGATAATTTCTTCATATAATTCAATTTTGCTTTGTATATCTTCTGAATATTTTATTTAATGCTTGTATGTTTAGAATAGTTTCATCTTTTCTTGGTGAATTAAATTTTTTATTGTTATTTAGATGCTTTAATGAAGTTTTTTTGAATTAAAGTTGTTTTGTCTGATGTCAGTAAAACAACCTTATTTGGTTTGTTTATGATACATTTTTCTGTGCTTTAACTTCCAAGCTTTGCATATTTTATCTTTTAGATGCATTTTTTGTAAAGAGCATGTGGCCAGGTTTTTAAACAGTTTGAACAGATGAAGCATTTAAACTTTAAAGTAATGTAAATTTATAAACAATAATATTTGCACATTTTAATCTCATATTTTTATTTTGTCCCACTCTTCCTAGTTTTCTACTTTCTTGCCTATCAAAAATGAATACTTATATTTCTTTTGACAAAATAATAACTTTAACATTTTTTAAATGTATCTAATTTTTCCTTATCTTCTACCAAATGCTGGTGGATTTATATTAAGTAAGATTTTCCTTGGGGCTCTATCTCAGCCTTAGTAGTAGGGGTTCTTCCTTATTTTTGTCATTCCTATATTGTTTAGAATTTTCTTTGTTTCCTAGTGGTCACTCCTTTGCTACCCTAATCCCCTATTACAATAAACAGTTCTTTACCGTACTGTACTCAGCCCACCTCAGGCCACACTCCTGGATACTGCGAATGCAGGAGGTCCAGTCCCGGAAGAGTGGGCACGGCTGCGCTGGATTCCTCGTAGGCCCCCTGTGTGCTCACCCATGAGTGATGTGGCCCTGAAGGAAAGGCCTTAGAAAAATGATATGTAGAGGTCTTACCGCGACTCACTCACACATCACAAGGTGGAGGAGAAGAAGAATTGGACTGTCACCTGGGCAACTGTTGCTGCTGCTGGTGTAACTCACACACCTTCAAAACTTGGTTGAAAGGAGAAGACTGTCAAAAGATGCCTGGATTTCTTGTTACCTCAGGACTCCAAATATTCTAGCAGCTACCCAAAGGCTATTCAGTGGAGTGTTTTCTTTTTCTTTTTAAATTCTAGTAGAACAAGTTGGAAGTGTAATTAGCTTTTTAACCAAATTTATGCATTTGAGGCAGAATAGTTGTGTTACGTTGGCTTCCGAGTAGCTATTGATTCTGAAGTGATATGTTTTCATTTTGTAACTGTATTTTGGTTATGATGAAGAAGTCATACTTATAAACATCTGGTCTTGTATAGAATTTCTACTTCAGATCATATTCTGACACCGGCCTCTCCCCCCTCAACCCAACAAGAGAATGGTAATTCTCACCACCGTGTGGAACACCAAGGAGAATCAATGCCTCTTATAAGCAAAACAACTGCTTTCTGGAATTGTCTTCAGTTCTGGAAATAATTTCCAGCACGGGTCTGACTGGCATTACGTGTACTCATATAAAGCACTGCGAACCAGCTGTCGTCAAGACCCACTCTCCTCATGGCCTTGTGCCAAGTGCTCACTTCCCCTGGCTGGCAAGTGGCTCCGACTCTGCTCCTGGCGCAGCCTCTAGAAAAGAGCAAATGTTGAGGAAACTGAGACTGGCAATAGTTTACAGAGATAGCTGGCAGATGTGTAATGAACAGAAGGTCCAAATGGCCATGAGCGATTCCTTCTCAAGAAGAAATCATTTTTATTTTTCTCTTCTATTCAGTTGCAAAAAGTTTCTATCTAGCTGGTAGGAATCCTTGATTTTCTTTTTCCTTTTTAAGATAATAGTTGTACAACTCTAAATAACCCAAAAATTATTGAGCAGTCATACATGGTAGTCAGTAGTTCTAAGACCCATAGAAGTAAAAAACGAAAGTGGCAGCAATCTCCAATCAGCTGTCAGCTCTGTGCTATTTTAGGAGCACTGGGCCACCACACCTCAGTGGCCCAAGTCCTTATGGGAAATGGATGCCAAAAAAAAAAATACAGTAAACTTTTATTGCACATGTTTGCTCTACTTATGCCATAAATATTTAAACAAACCCAAATCTTAATTGGAGCAACAAGAAAAATTGTATGCAATTTTGCACTGAGAACAGTGTGTGCTTCATCCACTTTTCTATTCAAAATTAATACAGGCTCCTTTCCTCTGGTGTTCCACTCATCAGTAATAATAGTAACAATAAAAGGTTAATCAGTTCCTACTGAGAATGGAAATTATATATGAGAAAAAGACGGTGTATTTAACAGCAATTCTTTTAAAGAACAAGACCAAAATGAGTTCTTTAATTTACTTTTTTTTTTTGCTCAATATACTAGCAATTTTCATATTTTCTTTTTTTAGATGAGCGCTCCTCCTCTCTGGGGTGTTTTTACTTTTTAGGATGAAGTTTTTGGTGTCTTGGTGTAGTATCTATTGTCTTGCACTTGCACTGTGCCCAGGGTCTAGACACATAGTAGAGTTTTAATAAATGTTAAATAAGGGAATGTTTAGCTGTGCCATGCTCTATGATATTTAGACTTCAAACAAACAAGTATTCCTGGTTCTTTTGTTTGATGATGGCATGTGATTGGCACCAATTTCAGAAGTGCACAATGAAAAAGGTGAAATGTCATGGTGTATATAATTTACTTTTAAATTCTTATCAAAAACACATGAATATAGCAAAGTGTGAATGTTAAATCTAAGTTGTGGATATACAGCTATTTCTTATACTCCTCTCCACTTTTCTCCATGTTTATAATGAAAATTACAAAGATAAGAAAAGACAGAAGGAAAGTGGAGAAGAGAAGACAAACACTAGCATGGTGTAATAGAAAAAGTAAAACAATAAATATAGAATCAGGAAACCAAGATAGGGGTCATAGCTTCTACTATATATATGCAGTTATGGGAAAATCATGTAATTGCTCTAAATTTACTTTTCTCACTTTTAAATTTAGGATAATCTACAATCAAATATTACTAGATATTCACCTGATGGTTGAAATTTAAAATGACTGACAACATGATGTGTTGGGAAGAATCTGGAGCAAATGGAATATAAATCGTTGCTGGTGGGTATATATAATTGTATAATCACTTTGAAAAATTGTTCAGCATCTTCTATGTATATGTGTGACCTATGTTAATTTCACCTGTTAATAAGTAATTTCGCTCCCAGTTACAATAAAAGATGAATGCATATGGCAACAAAAACATATGAACAAAATGTTCACATATGCACAAAACTGCAAACATCAAGAGAATGGATAAACATTGGTATATTCTTACTATGTTGCACTACAAAATTGCCAACTCTGGTACAACACACAGATAAGACTTATAGATGTAATACTGACAGTAGTCACACACAAATACCTATTTATTCTATGATTCTATGAGTGAAGTATAAGAATAGGAAGGACTAATCAAGTATAATGAATGAAGAATAGTGGAAAGCTTATGGGATGCTGGAAATGTTTTATATCTTGATGGTATGGTTTACGCAGGCCCATATATCTATAAAAAATTATTCTGTACACTTAAGATGAGAGTTCTTACATGCTTTCCACTATCTCTAATATCCTTTGATTAAATAGAGTAAATGAAATTAAATATTTAATATCCAAATTCCAGGAGGGAGAAACATAAGATAATGTAAAATTGTTTACTAAATTATAGAACACTATACAAATTTCCTATGTTATCATTTTCTAAGCTAAACCCTAAAATTTGTACTAAAAGCAGAGATCTAATTTTAAATTCTGACCATTATTATTTGTACTAATCTTGACCCACATTTTCCCTCAATCCAATACATTTTGGACTAAGCGTTGCCACGACCTTAAGTTATCATTTTCACTATTCTATTAGTAGTGGAAAAATTATGTATTTATATTCATTTGCCACTAGCAAACCTTCTTGCAACAATTAGCTACAGCCTAATATACGCCAAACACTAAGCACTTGATGTTCGTGGGGTCCACAACATTATGGATGAAAATCAGACATTCATGTGGATTACCGAATCTGGTGGAGGAAAAGGGACAGCATGGCTTTTCTCTCAAGGGGAGCAAAAGCCTTGACCCTCACTCCAATGAGCTTTTATTGTCTTCCTGGGCACACTACAAGAAGGTCCTCATTAACTATGCTCTGGCACCTTATACAGAAAACAAAGGAGAGGATGCTGGTAATCTTATCACAGAGGAGGGATATTTGCAAATGAAAAGGCAAAAGTAGTTGAACCGGTTACACTCATCCTTGGAAGGTTTAGCATGATTTTAGGAAGTTGCTTTGCAGTAAATGTCCTCAATTCAGGGTGAGTGAGTTTTAGCAAAAATCAAGACTCATAGTGGCTGAGGTACATTGCAGGCCTGATTCCCCACAAGAAAACCTATCCATGGGCGTGGGTCCTGTGCATCTCCCAGTGGGAGCTGGGCCCACTCCATGCAAAGCGGCCTCCCACAGGCACTGGTGATACAAATTTAAATAAGACATCCCTTCCCTTTATATCTTCACATTTTAGTAAAAAACTCAATTGTAATACAATTACTTGAATACCACTAGATCCTATATATTTTTTTAGATTTTATTTATTTATTTATTTATTTATTTATTTATTTATTTTGGAGATGGGGAGGGAGGGAGAAAAGGAAGGAGAGAAACAATGTGCGGTTGCCTTTTTCTCACGCCCCCTACTGGGGACCTGACCTGCAACCAAGGCATGTGACCCAGACTGGGAATCAAATAAGCAACCCTTTAGTTCACAGGCTGGCATTCAATCCACTGAGCCACACCAGCCAGGCCTAGATCCTGTATTTTTTAAATGAAAAAAGCCAAAATGATTATAATATATCAAAAGTAAAACACATTTACTAAATGTAATTCTCATTTACATATGAACTGAGGAACTAAATGCATTTATCTTCATTTTGTTGCTACTAAGCTTCTAAAAATTAAATATATTGTACTTTAGTTTAAATATGGTTTTAAGTTAAAACAATAAATTTCCAATTACTTAAAAGTATTAAACAAGGTAATTATTTAAAAGTATTTTTGAAAAATAAAATTCTTTTTTTTTCAAAAAAATGAAAGTATTTTGAAATTGCAAGTACTGTGCAGATGATATTTTACAATATTAAAACTTCCCTTCGCAACAGCATGGATGGAACTGGAGAATATCATGCTAAGTGAAATAAGCGAGGTGGCGAAAGACAAATACCATATGATCTCACTCACCTATAAGTGGAATATAGTGAATAAAACAAACAAATGAGCAAAACAGAACCAGAAACAAAGGAACAAACTGACAGTGACCAGAGGGGAGAGGGAGGGGGATAAGAGGAGAAAGAAGGGGAAGGGTCTACTCAAGGGACATGTAAAAAGACCCACAGTAATGGACAACAGGGTGGGAATTGACTGAAGGAGCTGGGTGGGGTGGGACAGGGGAGAGCAACAGGGAAAAATTGGGATGACTGTACTTGAACAGCAATTTAAAAACTTCCTTAAAATGTGTATATTGTATCTTATAAGGTATTTATTTAAAATTTCCATTTCTATGATGTGTATTCTCCTATTTAATCTTCCATTTTCTCAGTTGTAATTATTCAGTGAATAAAATATTCTCTTGTACCTTTAATATTCTCAGACACAGGAGCTTGTTCCTTAAGGTTTGAAGTTTGGCTTTTAAATAGGAGACTTTAGTTGCTCAGACATGCCGATATTACTCGTTGAAAATACTTGAATGTTTTCAACAAGTAACATCTTGAATGTAAGTACTCAGCTCCCGTGATTCCCATCTTTCAAAGCACTAAGTACAAATTGATTTTTCAATAAGTGTGCAAATGATGCACAATATGCTGAACAGCATGTGATCATTTAAACAAAACATTTGAAAACGGTGAAATCATTCAGGCACAGAGAGCCCCCATTCATAAAGGTAATATATCTTTTTAAACATCCAGTTTTCCTGTTCTCGTCTCCCAACGTTTCATTTCATTAGAAAATGTTAGTTGACATTATAAACAGATGCTGGAAAGCACTCATCCAACTCATGAAAAATTCAGCATGAGTTTTAAGCAAACATAGCAAAATTACTTATTAGGAAAAAAAAGCATACTCTGATAGATGACCATGATTATCAGATAAATTATTCATTTCTCTTCACAAAGCAATCACCCAGGGAAGACTCACTCATTATTCACAGGTTGTCAGGGACTAGGAGTGAGGAGTGAGGGTGTAGTATGAGTGAGCATTGCCATCTCAGCTGCAGAGAAATGCTTGAGTTCCTGAAAGCTGAAAGCAGTGTAAGAAGTCCAGCTGAAGCCTCGGTAAACAAAGTCTGGGGCTGCAAACTCACAGAGGAAGCACTGTCAAATTAGCCTGTCAGTACTGTAGAGGCCAACTAAACCCTTGTGGAGTAATCAGAGCCCAGAAACCATTTCCTTTCAGAAGCTAAAATCTAGATGCCTTAGAGATATAAACAGAAATTCAAGACGATTTTATTTTCAGAATTCCAAAGAACATGAATAGGTTGCATATTAAATATTTGTAGGGACTAAACACTGAAATGATCATTACTCCATCCACCAGATTATATTATATTTCATACTCTGTAAGTATGAGAAAGTCCTAAATGCTACATATGAAACAGATGATGCAACATACAACTTGCTAAGCAATATATTGATTTCAGTGGGTGATTTGCAGAAATTTTAAAATTATTTCATTGTTATGTTTAATACACTTGTGCAAGAAGAAACTTTTCATTTTGATCCAATTACATGCCTTTTTCATTCAGATCAATCAGTCAGTGTTTATGGCCCGTGTTTTCCAGTTGTATTTGAAGTTGGTTTTGAGCATGAGGTATTGTGAGATGGTTCTGTCCTTTCATATCTGCAAGTAGTCGTGGAGGGTATAAGATAGACGTCACCTATCTGAATGCAGGCGTTTTGCCTTCTAGCTAGAAAATAATGTCTTCACAGCTCACTATCCATAATTCAGTCCTATTTTCTCTGAGGATATGTCTCTACTGCAGAATTATTATGTGGCTTGTAGTGAAGAAACTGCAATATGCTAGTTTATTCTGCATGCAGGGCTCAACTTTATCATACATTTAGAATTGCACATAATCCATGTTCCAATAGGTTCCACACTGCAGAGATCTAATAAGAAATCCAGTAGGAATTGTGCGTCTATAAAAAGTAAATTTGGAAATATAGTCCCATCTCAATAAAAGTAACTCCCTTTGGGGGAAGCTGTAGAACATGACTGCTCAAGTTACACAGAAGATTAAAATAGCGAACCACTACAAAATAATAACCAGTCTAAAGGAAGTTGAAGTTCCAGTTCATCTTTTCCCCAGCTATAACCCTAAAGATCATCAAATTAGCAAATCCAAATCTACCCTAAGATTATGGAATTAGAGGAGCAGAAACCAGGGGCATAGAGTTGGCTTGGTCTATCTTCCCACCTTGGTATTTGATTAAAGAGGCCAGGTGAAAATTGGGCTTAGATTAAATCCACTAAATGCATTTATTAAAAATGAGTGCTTAGCCCTGGCTGGTGTGGCTCAGTGGATTGAGTGCTGGCCGATGAACCTAAGGGTCATTGGTTTGATTCCCAGTCAGGGCATATGCCTGGGTTGTGGGCTGAGTCCCTGGGCAGGGGGTGCATGACAGGCAACCACACATTGATATTTCTCTACCTCTCCTCCTCTCTTCCCCTTTCTCTAAAAATAAATCAATAAAATCCTTAAAAAATAAAAATTGGTGCTTACGATCACAAATCCAAAGGGAAATGTACTGAAGATGTTGGATTTGAACTTTTTTCCTGCTTATCTTTCACTTCCTGCTTTGCATTGCCTTTTGAATTCTTTGGTACACAATTAATGGCCTTTTCTTATTAATGATTATGTTGCATGTGGTTGACCTTTAAAAAGTTTTAAACTTTTTAAAAATGACTTATGTGAGGTGCATTTATTTACATTCTTTGCATTTAAAAGTGCCCCCAGATAGATGTGCATTAACATTTAAGAATTGAACAGTGACTGCAGGGACACCTATGGACAAACACTGTTGGTGTCAGCAGAGGAAATCTGTTGGAAACTGGAAGGCAATACCAGCACTGAATCGTTATTAGGGAATAATGAGCAGAAACAAAGTTTTGAGAATGAGTGGTCTAAAACACCTGCCAAAATCAAATCAGCCTTTTACATACCAGTGATGCTTCGTTAACCCAATGATTCACAGATGCTTTCTCCATTTTGGCAGGCCTCATATTATTAGTTGCTCTGTCCTACTTTTTCTTTCTAGAAGACACCTATTTTGGGGCTGTCAGAGATTCTACCAGATGGTATTAATTTTCATATCATTGAAAGATTTCAGTTTTTTAACCCCACTTTTTTTCTTCTCACCCTTCCTCTGGCAATTATTATTATGGCAGAGAGGGTACTCTGGTTTCTCTTCCTTTTCCTATAATGGCATCGGTTCTATTGAATCAGGACTCTGCCCTTATAATCTCATTTAAGCTTAATCATAGGTTTAATGGCCACGTCTCTAACAAGTCACATGCGAGGTTAGGGCTTCAACTTGTGAAATCTGTAGGACACAATCAGTCCATAGCATTCCTTAATAATACTTCCTTCAGTAATACCTCCCTTCTCCCAGTTTGAACCTCTCCAGGCTCAAACAGCTACTGTCTGTATTCCACAATTTCCTTGTCAGTGTATTTATTTTGCATGTCTGTGCAAAATTTTCAAGGAAATATAGTGCAAAAAGGTTGGGCTAATGACAATAATATACAGACCCAGCATTTTAGTGTCTTACCACAATAAGTATATATTTATTATTTATATAAAAGTCTAACATCTATGAAGCAAGTCAGGCACTCATATTCTTTCTAGCTGTTCCACACCGTCCTCTACTATATTTTTAGCATCCTCTCTATTGGTAAACAGGGAAAGAAGAGAATGAAGAGGGAGCTGAGGTGGAAGGGAGGTGGTAGGGAGCTAAGAAATGTGGTTTAGGAATCTTGATGAGCAATCTTAGGCTCAGACACACGTCATCACCTAGGATCATGAGAACTTTTAGGATCACCCTCCTCCATACAGTAGTGAAAAATGAACCTAGGACTAGCAACGGAACAACAACCCTGACTGGGTGCATCCACATTCTCTTTAGAGTGCCTTGTCTTTTGATGAGGATGTGCCACAATATTTTCTACTTTCCATTCTGTAAAATACCGAATGCATAGTGCCTCTATTTCAACTATGTATTTTAGTTTAAGTCTTTAAGAAGAGAGAAGATTTTGCAAAGTTTGCATTTGCGGGGAAACAAGAGATTAAAAGCAAGACTCCAGGCTTTAGATCAATCACTGGTTCCATCTGGTGTATGTTCTCTTTGATGGCCTCATTTAGTACTTCAAGTGATTTTGCTCGGATTTAAAATTCTCATTATAATCCTTGCCAAAACATCTTAAATGCAAAGCAATCTTAACTTTAAAAATTTAGAAATTGCTGAAGGAGACATACCAGATAAAGCCAATAACTGAAAACTGTGAGATTAAACAAGTCAGAAGGAAAAAAAATAGCACATTTGTATGAGACTGCTACTCTCTGGAAATACAAGTAACAAGATCTTTATTATAATTTTAAAGCTTTTTTTCTACATAGAGTTACATTACTATTATTATTTTTTGTAGATTAGGTCCCATCCAAATTTACAGGGGGGTGTGAAATGCAGCCCATAGAGATTTTCCCTAACATTTACCACTTTCTTCACCTTTGGAATGAATCCCAAGTGAACTAGATTTTATGTTACATGTATCTTCTGCTCTTCAAGCAATATTGATCTCCTTGAAATGCATTTACTCCTCTTCTCCTAGGAAAATGAACATCTTTATTTCTGCAGTGAATCTTATATAGTCATTTTTAGTGGACAAAAAAATACATTAATTTCTTTCCCCAAGAAGCACTACATTTTATCATTAAATTAGCCTTGGCCTACCTTGGAGTTCCTCAATGGCTACTGATTTTAAGCCTGCTCCATTAATAACATCTTATTCTTAGTGGGTTTCAGAGATATCTCAATAGCTTAACTATTGGGTTAGTCCAAAACTCTGTTTAGTTTTTTCCATAAACTAAAAGACACATTTCTCATTTTCACCAATAACTATGGATTTCAATATTTTGAGTTGGCTCTCTCCCATGTGGTATAATGTTGATTATTCCCAATTAATGTCTCAATTTCATCACTATCAATTTCAACTGGTCTAGCTGACCCTGGAGCATCATCCAGCGAGAAATCTCCAGCACGAAACTTCGCAAACTACTTTTGACACATTTGATCAGTCACAGCACTTTCTCCATACACTGCACAAATCTTTTTTTTTTTCTTCAGTTGCACTTTTTTCTTTCTTGAAATAATAAAGCATAATATGCCAAAAATGTTGCTTATTTTTTTCTATATTGAAATGGCTACACAAAAATTCACCAATTTTGATAAATTTTTTTTAAATGCACGCTGATATGATAGCTGTTACAATAACATTTAACAAAATTGTTTTGAATGAAGTTAAGGACAGTTCTAAGCACTGCTGGAGCCATTGTATGGACTAAACTAAATAAACTTTTTGGCCAATCTAAAGTTTTATCTATAAAGCTTTTTTCCATTTTTTATGGGCTCCCACAACACATTATTTGTTACAATCTTAATATTCATCTAATTTCTATTTGTATAATTTCCCCTGCACATTTCCTAATTGGATTTGTATTTTTTCCTATCTTTTCTATAGTAAAAAAAGACAACAACCACATAATATTTAAAAAAAATAGAATAGATAGGAGAGAATAAGAAGCAGAAAAGTGTGCAGAACCATCTTAGTGATGGATTGGCAATATCTTTATAATTATTTCTGTCATAAATCTAACAGTGATAGCATGCAGTGCCTTCAACCCAAGATATATGCATTTAAGTTTTCTGGGGAATGTCAAACACAATATGTTACAGTGAGGTACAAGGCATAGCTGTGCATTCATAATGCTAACAAATTGGGGGGAAAAACCTGACTTTAAAGTTCTTTTTTCGAAGTCATACTTTATTTGCTATATAAATGAAGAGTAAAAGAGGCAAAAAAAATAGTTTCAATTTGTGATGGAAACAAAAGAGGGTAAAAACCCTCTTTAGGCCAGGATCTTTCACACAAATCATCTCATTGATTCTTACAACAATATCTTAGTTGGTGTATTTTTGTATAATTGTTTCTACCATATAAATGAGGAAAGGAAGACCTATTTCATGTAATAAACAGAATTATTGCTAGTAAAAGGCCATGTAGAAATTTGAACAAACTTTGTGTGACACCAACTCTGGGTGGTTATGACTCCATGGCTGTGGAGCCTGAAGAAAAAGAAGCAAAAACCATTTACAGAATGTTTTTTTGCACATTAAAATGTTATTTATAAAAATAATATTCAACAATCTTCAAATATATCCATTTCAGCATTCGATAAAAGCTGAGCAAATTTTATTTAATTGGTCATGCTGTGGATCATGTACACAGTGATGGTAAAGCCTATGACTTTGAACTTAGACATATTTTTTATGATTTCATGGGTGACTCAATTAAAGCAGCTGAAGGATAGTCAAAACCTCAGGATTGATTACTAAAGTAGCTTGCTGAATTGTCTTTGGCACTCTTTGAAAAATGGTAAAATGATGATCTTTTCCAAGTTAGATGAGAGATTTCATTTTTCTCAGCTTCTTCAACACATAGCTCCCCTGAGATCTACCTTTATAAGCTACATTACCAAATGAATCTCCTCTCATGTCCTTCCTCAAACACATAATGTACCATAGTGCCTTGTATAGTAATTTGTATCCGGTCACTATGAGTTCTATAAATGTGTTTGGAGTATTATGTACAGTATTGCTCAGTGGACTGGTTAATAAGCTTCTTCAGGACAGTGATCAGCTCTTTAAAGTGTTTCTATTGAAGTGTGTATAGGGAATGGATAATGGGAGAGAAGGACAATTAGGTCAATATTTGAGCAAAAAAATAAAGCAACAAATATAACTGAAAAGACAATAAGTAAGAGGAAAGCGAAAGAGAGTTGTATTATGAGTCAAGAGGAGGAGATTCCAGAATGAGAGTACAGTCAAATACCACAGAGAAGTTGAGCAGGATGGAGTTGACATAAGCTATTGGTTTTCAAAAAAGTTAATGTTGGTAATTTTATTAGAGCGATGAGAGAATAGAGTGATGAGAGATTATAGAGTATTGATGAATGAATTGGGGACGAGAAAGTAGAGGCAGAAAGGGTATACTATCTTATTTTTCTAAGGAGCTTGATTATAAAGGAGTAAAAGAATTTAAAGTGGTGGTTTGAATAAAAACAAAAAACGAAAAAAGGTAGTTATAAGATAAAAGTATTGAGCATGTTTAAAGGTCAAGAGAAATAGTGGATAAGAATAAATTGAGCATAAACAAGAGTACAGGTGATATTGGTCAATGCTAATCCTGTGTGAACTGGTACTAGACCAATAGGGTTTGAATCTTGGATTTATTAGTTGTGTACACTTATGCAAGTCTTGTCACTTATTAATATGGAAATAATTTAGGGTTATGGTGAAGAGGTAACATAATATTATAACTTTATCCCCATCAGACTGGCCATGGATAATGCAAGTTTGCTGGGAATGTGAGGATGCATGCATACTTCTGTATTACTATCAGGCCTGTAATTTGGGACAGGCAGCTCTTCTGTGATAAACCTGAAAGTATCTACTCAAATTAAATGTACAAGTGAGATATAACCTAGCAATGCTGTTCCTGGGTCTACACCCCAGAGATATTTTCACAGAGGTCCGGAGGCATATACAAGGGGCATTTGTGCGGATGGAGAGTTAGAGGCAGTTTAGCTGGGGGAAAGAAGTGAAATATGGTGGACACACACAGTATGGGATAGAATGCTGCAGTTAGAAACAGTAGTCCATTTGTATATAGCAACATCGATAGATCTCATGAACCCATAGCCTATAAAACATAGCAATAATTTTAATAACAGTAGGTAGCACCTAAGTAGTATTTACTACATGTCAATTAATTTTCTGAGCTCATAACAATCCTGGATATATTATTATTACTCACATTTTACAGACGAAGAATCTGAGGTATATAATGTTACATAGTAAGTATATGTGCTGGAATTTGAACTTGTGCAAGCCGACTGCAGAATTCTTGCTCTGGAGTAGTCATTAGATGTCTAAGAACTATGGTGGGAGCTACAGAGCAATACCACTAGTAGAAATTAGAGATTCATGTACACCAACCTATAATATATGTTCCATTGAATGCATTGTTGTTAAAGGATATCAAAACATAACAATGTAAACAAAAGGAAATAATGGCATAAAATATCAAGAGAAAATTCTTATATTGTACAATCCAGCGATGAACATCTGCCCTTACTTGTGCATTAAGTAAATTTAATTTATAAAGACTTTGTACTTAAACATGGTTTTTCAAGAGTTGATACAAGGAAAGAGCAAGAAGTTGCTCCAGCAAGAGCCCTGAAGCAATAGCAGGTATGTTGGGCCACTTTTAGTGACAACTTGAGAAGCAAAGAGAAAAATCAGAAAGTCAAAGAAGTATCAAGATGATAAAGAATCTTTGTTTTAGCTACTTTGCTTTTCTCATAGTGAATGTTTACACATGGTATGTTCTCAATAAGTGACTATTGACTTTTTGTTGATCTGGCCTCGTTTAACATAAAATAGCAAGGAGTTCACAGTTGAGGACTTAAACGTCATTTTACTTTCATCAAAAGTAGCCTTCTATCATCACAAATAGCAGGATTTCTCATCTCTTCTGTTCCAAATTGCAACCTTTTTATACCAGTCCTGTCCTCATTCAAGAGCCATCAATTTAATTAAAATAAAAATATGTTCTGTGTTTTAATTCTTGTCAGATGCCTGCTAAAAGCATGAGTTTTGATGCGAGCAAATATAAAAGTCACAGTGACCAGAGAATGAAAAGCATAAAACAAGACTCACAGGACAAAATGAAATAAACTGTGTGTTTTTTACCCCACACTTTTGTGCACACAGATGCACAGCTACTGGAGATGAGGCAGGAGAAGCAATCCGTGTTGGAGTTGGGACAGTAAAACCCAAAGGCAAAGGGCAGAGCTGAAAAAAGAATGTGACCTGTTTCTTGCTTGAAGGCAACACAGTTGCCAGAGGCTCATAGAAACAAAGATAGGTTATTAGATTAAATTTACAGAGCAGCAAGAAAACCAACTTACAAGGAAAACAACTTTCTCCAACTTTTCTCTTATTAGTTATCTGATATAAAAGAGTAAAGGAACCCTATATTTTCCAACTCTCCCCCTGTTATTTATAACCTGTTTGCTGAACGGTGGATGGCCTGAGGATGCTATGTAACCTACGGACCTACAGTAAAAATGGATATAGGAAACACTGCTTCTCACACTCTACATTTTCAACATAATCGTTCAATTACTGTTTGCAATATCCAAACCGTACTCTTCTGGTTGAGTGTCTCTGCTACAGTTTTCTCCTCCGAAGGCTCTCCCTACCTGTCTCCACCTTAAAAATTCATCCTTTTCTTCAAAGCTACCTCCAGATCCTACCATCTCAGTTAAATCTTTGCAAACCCACTCAAAGTAAGCCTTACCATCTCTGAGTTTCCACAGCAGTGTTTTAATTCTGCTGTCACTTATTAGTCCTGCCTAGAACTATAATAATTTGTACATACATTTTTGCTTTTCCGTTGTTTGTTTTTGCTTTTCTTATAGTAAGTGTTTAGACATGGTATGTTCTCAATGAGTGACTATGGAATTAAATTAGAGGGTTCCAAAAATGCAGGGTTTTTTTTTTAACATGATAAATCTGATGGTGCTATGTAGAGTGGATAGGGTCTGGGAAAACATGGATTAAAAAATGTTTACAAAATGCATGTTTATATTCAGGCATGAGGTGATATGTGTCTGTATACAGGAGAGGAAATAGTGATTCACAGGGAAGTTCTGGAGGGAAAAATGACAGATTGTTATGAATGATGATGATAATGAAGATGATGATGGTAATGAAGATGATGATAGCAATGAGGGTGATAGCTCGTATTTGTATAGCAGTTTACGGTTTATGTAGATGATTCCAGAGTTATGTATTGTGAATTTATTTTTGAGAATCAACAGAAGTAATGTGATAAATAATCATGTGCTACAGTGATACAATAAACAACATTCTTGTGTTTTCCTGGGAAAAGCTTTTCAGCTTCATAGTTGGAAGATACAGAGCACAGAACATGTTGACAGCTTAGAAACCAGGTTAATCATGGCCATGTGAGTTCCTACATTTCTCCTGCTTCTCTGGGAGTGGTCAGAAGATTTATCTGAACAGCCTGAGAAATCCATTACAAGACCCTAATAATGAATTCCAAATACCAGTGTTATTTTTAGCAAACATTTATTTAACTCCCATGGATTTTGTGGGAGCTGTATTATTCCTCCAGAGAGATGGAGACAGAGCAGTAGTTTCTTCCACATGGGGAGACATTGTTTTCCAGCTCATTATAGTTTGGTGCAAAAGCTAAAGTGAATGTTTTTGCTTTCTGAGGGCAAAGGCCACAGGACATTTTTAACATGCCACTGGGTCGTTTGCATTTTCACCATAGAAACCCGGAGCTGTAAAGGAAGCAGACTGCGGAGACCTTAGGGGATCAGAATACTTTCTTCATTATTGTTTGTATATCTATATCCTGGGACATGTTGATGAATGTCTCACTGTTCTTTTAAGCAAACTGATTGGGATACAAAGTACTATTTGCTTAACTTGTGTCTGCTTAAGTATTTCTTATTTTCAGCTTAATGACAGAGACTTAATGTGTGTACACATTGGACTAAACTTTGTCCATTTTTGTTCTCTTTTCCCTCAATTTGTACTTGTAAAAAGAGCTTGAGCTATGTTCTGTTTTGGGACAGGAAGAATTATGTTATTTTGAAATATAAATTGGTGTCACCTCTGGGTTCTACTTTCCCTCTTTATGAACAAGAGGGATGAGGGAGTAAAAGAAATGGTTCAAACATCAGAGCTGTTCAAACATCTCTAGAGCTGGCTCCTCAGAGAGGAATAAAGACTCCAAATTCTATTTCACAGTGGAAACAGAAGATGACCATTTGTTCTGGGTATGGAAGAGGACAGTAAAGTTCCAGTCTGGTGTATAGAGGCAGGAAGAGCGGCAGAACTCTCAAGGCAGAGATGGTTCTTTTAGAAGGTCATGGACCAGAGTCTTAGTTCAAGTGAGGTTGCCTGGGTGGAAGCAAGACCGCAGCAAGTGTAAACTTGATTTTGATGAGATGAAGGTGGTCTCGTTGATTGGGTCAAATCAGGAGGGAAAGGAAGCTAAGCCCCTATTTATGCAGCATCAACTCTAGTTACTATCACCTGATGTGAATGAGGTACCAATATGTACATGTAGGAATGTCATTGGATAGAGGGTACATTCAATTGCACAAAAATGGGAAACAATGAATAATTCAGCAACAAGATGAATGGATTGTAGCCACTTGAAAGGAAAAACCAGGACCTGTGTTCAGGTTGTTTCATAATGGGGTTGATATGGAACTGATCATCTGATTGTGAGGGAGCTAGCTGTCTTTTCAGGTGGTGTTTCGGAATGCCTATATGGGAAGCAACCCCTGTCTGTATCTTTTTTCAAGTTGTGTTCTTTTTTTAAAACTTGTTGAGGTGACTGGTTAATAAAATTACATAGGTTTCAAGTGTACAACTCTATAATACATAATCTATATTTTGCATTGTGTGTGTACCATCCAAAGTCAAATGTCCTCTCCATGATATATTTGACATACTTTACCCTTTACTACCTCCTCTCCATCTCACTTCCCCTCTGGTAACCACCATACTGCTGTCTGTGTCCATGAGTCTTTGTTTGCCTTGTTTGTTCATTTCTTGTCTTCAGTTTTATATTTTACATGTGAGGGAAATCATGGTTCTTGACCTCTCTTTTCTGACATATTTACTTAGCATGATATTCTCTGTAACCATCCATTTTGTTGCAAATGGCAGTATTTTATCCTTTCTTATGGCTGAGTATCATTCCATTGTATTTATGTAGCACATTTTCTTTTTCCAATAATCCACTGAAGGACACTGGGGTTGTTTCCATGTCATGGCAACCATCAATAATGATGCAATAAACACGGGGGTTCATATATCTTTACAAATAAATGTTTTCAAATTTTTCAGGTAAGGACCAGAAGAGGGTTAACTGCTTCATATGGTAACTCTCATCTTAATTTTTGAGGAACCTGCACACTGCTTTTCACTGTTGCTGTACTAGTTTTCTTTCCCACCAGCATTGAATGGGCATTCCTTTTTCTCCATAATCTCTGCAACACATATTGTCACTGCAACACATACTTGTCGTGTTGATGACGGCCATTCTGACAGGTGTGAGGTAGTATCCCAATGTAGTTTTAATTTGCATTTGCCTAAACTAGTGAAATTGAACATCTTTTTCATATGCCTGATGCCATTTGTGTATTTTCTTGGGAGAACTGTTTGCTCTGGTCCTGTGCCCACTTTTTAATTGGATTGTTTGTTTCTTTCTTGAGTTGTATGCATTCTTTATATATTTAGGGTATTGACCTCTTATCAGATGTATTGTTTGTCAATTTTATTAATCTTTTCACTGAACCAGCTCTTTATTGCATTAATTTTTTGTATTGACTTTTTGTTCTCTATTTTGTTTAATTTTGTTCCTATTTTTATTATTTCCTTTCTTTTTCTGGCTTTGGACTGCATTTATTCTTTTTCTTATTTTTTAAGATGTAATGCTAGGTTGTTTATTTGGGATTTTTCTTGTTTCTTAAGATAGGCTTATAAAGATATAAACCTTTCTTTTATTACCACTTTCCTGCATTGCAACAGTTTTGGTACAATTTATTATCATTTTCATTTGTCTCTGTGCATCTTTTGGTCATTCCCTTTATTTATACTTCTACCCAGACATTGTTTTGTAGCATGTTGCTTAATCTCTACATATTTATGTTTTTCCCACTTTCTCCGGTGTATCTTTGAGAATAAACCATGTGCGCTAGAGAAGAATGTATAACCTGCTTTTGCGAGATGAAAGACTCTGTAAATGTTGATTATGTTCATTAGGCTTAATGTATCATTTAAGGCCCAGGTTTCCTGGTTGATTTTCTGTTTGGATGATCTATCCAGAGCTGTCAATGATGTATTTAGGTCCCCTACTATAATTGTGTTTTTGTTCTTTTCCCCCTTTACTCCTGTTAGTAGTTACTTTATATATTTTAGTGTTCCCTGTTTAAGTGCATATATTGTACATATACAATAAAATGGCAAAAAAATACATAGGTATCAACAATTGAATCTAAAAAACAAACTAAGCAAACAAGAACAACAGAGACAGAATCATGGATATACAGAGTGTTTTTATGGTTGCAGATGAGAGGCGGGTGTATGGGAATGGTGAACACTGAAATGATTAAAAAGTGCGAATAGGTAGTCATAGAGTAGCTGTGGTGATGTAAACTACATATAGGAAATGGAGTAGCCAGAGAACTTACTCCTTATACACATGACCCATGGACATGAACAATGGTGGTGGGTGCTGGGTAGAGAGAGGCAAAGGGATAAAATTGGGACAACTGTAATAGCATAATCAATAAAATATAACTAAAAATGTGTAATATCTCAAAAATAAAATAAAAGGGAACTCCACCCAAATAGCCTTTACCCTTCCTTAATTCTCCAGTGACTTGACATATCAAAAAGAAGAGATTACTTTTATAACTGTCTGTTCACTAGGACAAAATAGAATTACTGATACCAAGATGGAATAATTTTTTATTATGATAGCATGGATGCAGTAAGTGCCTACTTGGTGTGTTTAGGCTGGACATTAGTATGATGATTATAATTGTTAGTGGGGCCTTATTAGTTTAGATGGATATTTTTAATTAAGTGATTAAATCCATGCTGTGAAAATAACTATGCTGAGCAGCTACAATTCATATTTAATGTAGTTCTGGTATTTTCTTCTGGGCCCTTCCCATTAGAATAATGGACCTATGGTATAGGCAGTTATTTCATTCTTCAAATATTAAGAAGAGTCCCCCTTTCTTTCATAATTTTATTTTGACATTCTCCAGTGATGCACTTCTCACTTCTGCATTTGAGTATTGCCAAACTGCACCAGAGTTTTTGTAGAAATTACTCCTAATTCTCATATTTATACACAAGTCCTAAGTACATAATTTTTATTAACTGTATCTCCATAACTCTAGGAATCACTAATCTGAACTGCATGAACATATAGGAAGTTCCCCATATTCTTTCAGAGATCTTCCTGTCTTCAGTTGTTCCCTGTTCCCAGTCACTGTAGTGGTAGAATGGGAAGGCTTTATTTCCTTTATTTGTGACCTTTGGACTAGAAGAGAGAATTCAGGACTAATTGTGATCTGAATATTACTCTGTTTTAAAATGTACTCTGAGTTTTGTTTTTATTCAGGTTTATTATAACCAAGAGATCAGGAGATGCTTGCCATTTAAGATCATTTGTTATGCATAGTTCCTAAGCAGAGGCAAAGTGCCAAAGCCATGAAGGGCCACTTGAAGAATCACCAGGTTGATCAGGAGACAGAGGAGTGAGGGGAAATATGGGTCCAGACCTTTATTGCACTTTCTGTGGGAAGGAATGGGTAAGGTAGGGCAAGCAGGCTTGAATAGGATTGGATAGTTTGAATAATTTTGGCAGGCTCTGGACTATCCAGGGTGGTCCCTATTTCCAATTTCTATGTTTGGGGTGATTCAGGACAGGGGAATACTGCCTTTGTGTGAAAGTTAAATAAAGGTGGTATGGGCTTTGGACTGGTTGACTTTCAAATGAAAAGCATGCTTCTGGGAAGTTGTTTCTTATCTGTAAGAATTGGAGAGCCTTGGGAAAGGCAGTTTCTCCTCAGTCAGCAAGGCCTAAGACACCAGAGAGTCAAAAATAGAGAAAGTAAGAAATTATAGTTAATACATGCACCTTCACTACACCAAAGTAATCAGAAGGTATCCTGCAGCCACCCAACCCTCCTCCCTGTCACATATGTAGTACCTGCTGCAACAGCTTTCCTGATTATTTCTTAATTTTTTCAAGTTCACTATGCATTGGATTCATGCCCAAGGGTGAAATACAACAGATAAAATGTTAATAATGCAATTAATCTGTCTATATACTTTATGTACACTGATAAAAGTTATTTAAAAAATTGAACCTTTAAAACATAAGCCCCAAAGCATTTAGATTATTGTTACTCTAAGTATGTATTATCAATCATTGCCATTTTCATTTTTTGTGACTGTAAGATCTCTGGTCTATTGATCTAAAAAGACAATCTTACCTCACAGTAATAGAAAAATGAACTTGTTAAATGAGTGTATTTAGAGAACTTAACATAGGACTAGGATCACACTAGATATTCAGTAAAAAGGTTGGTTTTTTTCTCCTTTTATCCTAATTTATTTTTTAATATCAAAATTCAAACCACTACCAATGAACCAGATTTCCTCAAGAAGGCCATAACTAGAGATGAATCTTGAGTTCAGCTATGATTAAAAAATGAAGGCATATTTATCCTATGGAAGTCACCTGGTTCTCCACACCTGAAGATATGGCAAAGTCGCAGAAAGATCAAGACAACATTAACTATGTTTTTTAATTGAGAAGGTGTCATCCACCACGAGTACACTGCTCTAGTCCAAACAGTTAATGAGGAGTACTACCTTAGTGTTCTTCATTTGTTGAGAGATGCAATGCCACGAAAATGGCCACAGCTATGGACAACTGGTGATTGGCAGCTTCATCACAACAACATGCCCACACATGCATGATGTCTTATGCAGAGTTTTCAGCTAAGCATCAATTCACCCAGATTACTCAGCCCCAGTACAGGCATATTGGGCACCCTGTGACTTCTGTCTTTTCCCCAAACTAAAATCATCTTTGAAAGGGAAGAGATTTCAGACTGTCAATAAGATTCAGGAAAATATGGGGTAACTTTGGAGATTCCAATGAAAGATTTTACAAAGTGTTTTGAATAATGGAAGAGATGTGGGGAGAACTGTGTGAGGTCCCAAGGTGCCTACTTTCAATAGGAACTGAGGCATCATTGTCCTATGTACAATGCTTCTTGTATCTTATATCTTCTTCAGTAAAAGCTTCTATTTTTCATACCATTTGGCTGGATACTTTCTGGGCACACTTTATATATCTGACAAAAAAAGCCTAAAACCAAGGCTATAGTAAGAGACAAAGAAGATATAGAGGATATAACTCTAGTAAACATTTAAGCACCCTACAAAGGAACACCTATATATGTGAAGCAAATCTTGTGGGACATAAAGGGAAAGATTGACAGCAATGCAGTCATAGTTGAGGATTTTAATGCTCCATTGATTTCAATGGATAGATCTTCCAGACAGAAAATCAATAAAGAGACAATGGCCTTAAATGACACATTAGATCAAATGGATTTAATTTTGATATCTACAGAACACTTCACCACAAAGCAGCAGAATATACATACTTTTCAAGTACACATGGAACGTTTTCTGGGATAGAACGGACATTAGGACACAAAGAAAGTCTCAATGAATTTAAGAAGATTGAATCATATCAAATAACTTCTCTGACCACAATGATTTGAAATAAGAAATCAATCACAAGAAGCACACTGAAAAACAGAAAGGCATGAAAGCTAAATAACACATTATTAAACAATGAATATGTCCACAATGAGATCAAGGGAGAAATCAAAAGATACCTTGAAATAAATGAAAATGAGAACACAACAATCCAAAATCTGTGGGACATGAGGAAAGCAAACTTAAAAGGGAAACTCATAGCATTACAGGCTTATCTCAAAAAATAAGAAAAATTTCATAAAAACAATCTAACTTTACATTTAAGGGAACTTGAAAAAAAACAACAAATAAAGTCCAAAGTGAGTACAAGGAAGGAAATAATCAACATCACACCAGAAATAAATGAAATAGAGTGAAAAAAAAGTAGTACAAAAGATTAATGAATCCAAGAACAGGTTCTTTGAAATGATAAACAACACTGACAAACATTTAACCAGACTCATCAAGAAAAAGAAAGGACTCAAATTAAAAAAATCAGAAATGGAAGAGGAGATGTAACAACTGACAGCAAAAAAATACAAAGGATTGCAAGAAAATATTATGAATAACTATGTGCCAACAAACTGGATAACCTGGATGAAATGGGTAAGTTCTTAAAAAGATACAATTTTCCAAAACTAAATCAGGCAAAAATCAAAGAATTGAATAGAGCAATTGCACCTAGTGAAATGGAAGTAGAACAAAAAACTCCCAAACAAAGGCCTGGACCAGATGGATTCACAGGTGAATTTTACCAAATATATTGAAAACATCTAAAACCTCCCCTTCTCAAACTATTTCATGAGGAGGGACAGCTCCCAAACTCATTTTTGAGAACAGCATTATCCTGCTTCCAAAACCAGATAAATACACTACAAAGAAAGAGAATTATAGGCCAATATCCCTGATGAACATAGATGCAAAAACCCTCAACAAAATATTATCAAATCAAATACTCAGTGCATCAAAAAAAATCATACACCATGATCAAGTGGGATTTATTTTGGGAATGCAAGTTTGGTACAACATTCACAATTCAATTGATATGATTCACCACATAAACAAAATGAAGCATCAAAACCACATGATCATATCAATAGAGGCAGAAAAGCACTTTAATAAAATTCAGCACTCACTTATGGTAAAAACTCTCAGCAAAGCGGGAATAGAGGGAACACACCTAAACACAATAAAGGCCATTATGACAAACCCACTGCCAGCATCATACCCAACAGGGAAAACTACAAGTGTTCCCCTTAAGGTCAAGAACAAGACTGGGATATCTTCTTTCACCTGTCTTATTCAATATAGTACTGTAAGTCCTAGCCACAGCAATCAGACAGAAGAAGACATAAAAAACATCTAAATTAAAAAGGAAGAAGTAAAACTGTCTTTGTTTGCAGGTGAGATGATACTGTGAATAGAGAACCCCAATTACTTCCACCAATAAACTACTGGAACTGATAAGTAAATTCAGCGAAGTAGCAGAACACAAAGTTAATATCCAGAAGCCAGTTGCATTTTTGTATGCCAATAACAAACTAACATAAAGGGAAATTAAGAAAACAATTCCATTCACAATTGCTTCAAGAAGAATAAAATACTTAGGAATAAACCAAACCAAGGATGTAAAAGCCCTGTCATTGGAAAATTATAAGACACTGAAGAAAGAAATTGAAGAAGATACAAATAAGTGGAAGCATATACATGTTCATGGATAGGAAGAATTAACATCACTAAAATGTTCATACTACCCAAAGCAATTGATAGATTCTATGCAATGCCTATCAAGATTCCAATGACATATTTCCCAGAACTAGAAAAAATATTTCAAAACTTTATATGGACTACAAAAGACCCCACACAGCATCAACAATCCTGAGAAGAAACAAAGTTAGAGGAATCATGGTACCTAATATCAAACTATACAATAAGGCCCTAGTAATCAAAATAGCATGGTACTGGCATAAAAACAGATACATAGATCAATGGAACAGGATAGAGAGTGCAGAAATAGACCCACATTTTTATAGTTAATATTCAACAGAAGAAGCAAGCACATACGGTACACTAAAGATAGTTTGCTCAGTAAATTTTGTTGGAAAATTGGACAGATACATGCAGAAAAGTGAAACTAGACCACCTTCTTGTAATACACAGAAGAATATATTAAGAATTGATTAAAGACTTAAATATTAGACCTGAAACCATAACAATCCTAGAAGAAAGCATAGGCAACAAAATCTCAGACTTTGCCATGGCAGTACTTTTTCAGATATCTCTCCCCAAGCAAGGGAAACAAAAGAAAAAATAAACAAATAGGACTATATCAAACTAAAATGACACTGCATAGCAGAGGAAATCATCAACAAAATAAAAAGACAACACACAGATTAGGAGACTATATTCATCAATACATCTGATAAGGGGTTAATATCCAAAATTTATAACTTACAAAACTCACCACCAAAAAACAAACAAATAACCCTATTAAAAAATGGGGAAAGGACCTGAATAGACACTTCTCCAAAGAGGATATACCAATGGCCTAAGACATATGAAAAGATGTTCAATGTCACTAGTCATCAGAGAAATGCAAATAAAATTACAATGAGATATCATCTTACACTGTCAGAATGGCTATCATCAATAAATCAACAAATAATTGCTGGTGAGGATGTGGAGAAATGGGAATCCCTTCACATCGTTGGTGGTAATGCAGATTGGTGTGGCCAGTGCGGAGTATAGAGATACCATAAAAAAATTTGAAATGGCCCAATTTTCCTTGTTGGTTCAGTTTGTTCATTCCATTCCATGTATGAGTGAAATCATTTGGTATTTTTCTGTCTCTGACTGGCTTGCTTCTTTTAGCATATAGATAGAGAGCAGGATGACAGCTAGTTGAATAGAGAGGTTAGGGGGTGGAGGGATTGAGCAAAAAGGAAAAAGGACTCATGGACATGGACAACAGTGTGGTGATCACTGTGGGGACTAAAAGATAATGTAAAAAATACAAAAAGATTAAAATAAAATTAAAAATTATTAAAAATGGATCTGCTTTTCGACCCAGTGATCCCACTTCTAGGAATATACCTGAAGAAACCCAAAACTTAATTTGAAAGAACACAAGCATCCCTATGTTCACTGCAGTGTTATTTATAATCACTGAGACATGGAAGCAGCCCAAGTGTCCATCAGTAGATGAGTAGATAAAACAACTATGGGGCATTTACACAATGGAATACTACTTGGCCATAAAAAAGAAAATTTTACACTTTGTGGCATGGGTGGACCTAGAGAACATTATCCTAAGTAAAATAAGCCAAAGAAAGACAAATACCATATGATTTCACTGATATGTGGAATCTAATGAACAAACTGAGCTAACAAGGAAAACATAGTTAGGCTCATAGACAGCAGGATGACAGCTAAGGTGGGGAGGTAAGACTGTAGGAGGTGGAAGGGTTGAATAAAATGGAAAAAGGTCACATACATGGACAACAGTGTGGTGATTGCAGAAGGGAGAGGGGGAACCAAATGGTAATGGAGAAAATACAATAAAAATAAATAAAATAAAAATTCCTTTAAAAATACAACATAAAAATTAAAAAAATAATAAATGTATGGCTATATTGGTCCTTAGCTGCTTAGGACTCCATGCTGTTCACTATCATTTACAAATAAGTTCTATTATTTGATCAACAGTTCAGTCCAGCAACATTCAAGTAGACCAAATCTTTAATTTTACTTATTTAAAAACTTAACTGCCTTTCCTTTTACTTAAATTGATTAAAAATTATTATAAACTGCCCTTGGCTGGTGTAGCTGAATGGATTGAGTGCAGGACTAGGAACCAAGGGGTTACAGGTTTAGTTCCCAGAGGTTGCAGGCCAGGTCCCCGGTGGGGGAGCACACAAGAGGCAACCAAACATTGATGCTTCTCTCCCTCTTTCTCCTTCCCTTCCCCTCTCTCTAAAAATAAATAAAATATTTAAAAAATTATTATAAGCTGAGAGACAGCCTGTAAAATCTATAACATTATTACATGAGTTTTCTAACTCAAGATTATATTTTTAATTCAATTTTTAACATAAAATTTAAGGAAGAATAACAAATTATAATGACTATATTAATAATTTGACCTTAAAAATAGCATTTTTATTTCTGTTGGGAAAAAATTCTATTTTTTCCAGCTTCAAAATTATAGTTAGTAACCTAATTTCTTTTTTTAAGTTACTTTATTGTTGTTCAATTACAACAGATTTTTACTGTTGTAATTTTTCCCCTGCCACTGCCCTCAACCCCAGCCAAACTGACCTTCCTCCCTTGCATCCACCTCCCCCCTTGGTTTCGTCCATGTATCCTTTATAGTAGTTTCTGAAAACCCTTCCCCCCACCACCCCCTCTCCCTCTCTCCTCCCTTCTGGCTATTGTTCGATTGTTCTTAATTTCATTGTCTCTGGTTACATTTTGTTTGCTTTTTTCTTTTGTTGATTATGTTCCAGTTAAACATGAGATCATATAGTATTTCTCCCTCACTGCTTGGCTTATTTCACTTAACATAATGCTCTCCAGTTCCATCCATGCTGTCACAAAGGGTAGGAGCTCCTTCTTTCTCTCTGCTGCGTAGAATTCCATTGTGTAAATGTACCATAGTTTTTTGATCCACTCATTTACTGATGGGCACTTAGGTTGCTTTCAGCACTTGACTATTGTAAATTGTGCTGCTATGAATATTATGGTGCATAGGTTCTTTTGGATTGGTGTTTCAGGGCTCTTAGGATATAATCCCAGCAGTGGAATTGCTGGGTCAAAAAGCAGTTCTGTTTTTAGTTTTCTGAGGAAATGCCATACTATTTTCTACAGTGCTTACACCAGTCTGGACTCCCACTAATGGTGCACTAGGGTTCCTTTTTCTCCACAACCTCTCCAACACTTATTTCTTGATTTGTTTATGATGGCCATTCTGACTGATGTGAAGTGGTATCTCATTGTGCTTTTAATTTGCATCTCTCTGATGGCTAGTGATGCTGAACATCTTTTCATATGTTTCTGGGCCCTCTGTATGTCCTCCTTGGAGAAGTGCCTGTTCAAGTCTTCTGCCCATTTTTTAATTGGTTTTTTTATCTTCCTGGAGTGGAGTTGTGTGAGTGCTTTATATATTTTGGAGATCAAACCCTGTCCAAGGTATCACTGGCAAATATGTTTTCCCATACAGTTGGTTCTTTTTTCATTTTAATGCTGTTTTCTTTAGCCACACAGAAGCTTTTAATTTTATGAGGTCCAATTTGTTTATTCTTTATGTCCTTTGCTTTAGGGGACAGTACCTAATTTCTTAATGGCAAGGTTAAACAACAACAGAACAAAATACTGGAATTCCAAGTGTTTGGCCACTCTTTTGTTTCATATTAGAAATAACAATAGAAAGTTTCAACTTTTTAAATAGAGATCAGTTAGAATTAATGGAATCCTGATCTATAATTCAAATTTTCATTTAATTTATTGCTGGAGAGTGATATCTAATTCTTTAGCATAGGCTAACTTAATATTGTCATAAATCACAATAGCATTTGAGCACCTTTAAAGATTAATTTATTTTACAGAATTTCATTTCCAACATGATTTATATCACAACTCTAGTTTTCTTGGGTTCAACTAAAAAGCATCAATAGGAGGAAAAATTATTTCCCACTTTTCAAAGCTTCTTAACACATTAAGCACAGTATTTCTCTGAATGCTTCAGCACTGCTACCTCGTGCTTTTTCCAGTTGCACAATAGAACAGAGAGACAGTTGTGATAAATGTGGTCAAATGACATCTTCTCTGAGTTACTCTGTCTATCTAATCTTATACTTTTTGGAAAGAAATAATTAGTCTTTAGGGAATCCTGCTTTATTTTCAAAATAAAAGTATATGCATAGATATGTATACACACATGTATATGTGTATATAGGAAAATAATTGCAATTAATGTTTGAGCATACACAAGTTCAAATGGTAAATCTTTCTCCCTGAAGTCAAGGGTTAGTAATACCAAAGAGCTTGAGAATAAACACAGGAAAAATAACTAAAGTAAGATTATTGACATTAGGCAAATGAAATGTGATTATTCACAGAGAGAGAGAGAGAACCCTAAAAAGCAATCAACTTTTATTTACAGTGTTCAAGGTAAATTCTGATCTATAATAAATAACTTTATCCTATAAATTATCAAGATATATGATCCATCTTCTTAGAAAAGAAAAAAAATATCAGAATGTGTATGTAATGCTCTTGTTAAAAAGTGTATAACATTTATTTTTTGCTACAATCTTTCTTGCACCAAAAGGGAAGAACCCTCTCATTATAAATGTTAATACTAAGGTCCCCTTAAAAGAGTTTTAATTTTCAGGAAATCATTTCTTTAAGTGGGTTCTTCCCATGGTATTAGTATTAGAAGAAAGGAAAAGAGCAGGAAAAGTTACGGAGAAGTTAGAATCTAGATAATTTTACGGAAAAAGTCCAAATATTTCCTGAAAACAAACTTTGTAGCTGCTATGAAAACTGGCCAAAACATTCAATATAAATCTTCAAACTCAATAAACCTCACAAGGTTTATACTAAATTCTCCTAATTGCCAATGAATAGTACACTCCCACATAGAAAATCAAAAGGTCATGTTAAATTACACAGGATCATGCTGTTCTGCAAATCCATTGTACCTTGCATCTCTGTCTGGTGTGTCTGCCCTGCAATTTTCTTAACTTCACTCAACTTTACCACCCACTGGTTATTTGATTCTAATCAATAGAAGCACCATATTCACATAGCTTGACCTTCAGCAAACCTCAAGAAAGTTAGAAGGGCAAGATAATTCAGAGGGGAAATAAAATAGTGACCATGCCTTATAAATCACAGAAACAGATTTCACATTTTTGTCTTATTTTAATAGGGAAAGGGAATGAAAGAAAATTACATGAAGCAATATTTTTTAAAATCAACCATTGCTTTTTATTTCATGAAAGCAATTGACTTTTAAGTTTAAAAAATTTATATCAGATCCCTGGAAAATACCCATGTATTCAATTTTCATGACTTGTATACATTAAGACTAGATGTTAGTTAACATGTTACCATAGTAGCAAGGCTTCTTTTAAAAAAATAGGGGAGGAAACTTCTTATAATTTTAGGCCTAGGCAAATATCACAATAGAAATTACAATGGTTCTTTTTCTTTTAATCTTTTAAATCCCACCCGAGATCAACTCTTTAATGTAGAAAACCTAAAAAGCATGCATGGAGAAATGTTAAGCTTGAGTCCTCTTGACCTTCACAACTCTGATAATATGCATACAGCTGTCATCTTCACAAAGAAAAGAGTGTTTGAGATCAGACAGAGGGAAAGAAAGAAACAAGAATATGGAAAGCAGGGGTCTTTGTTGCCCAAAGGCAAAGTTTGCCTTTAAGAACTCATTTCCTCTTCAGCTCCTCCTTTCTTGCCCCGTAGCACTCTTTAATCTCTTCTTCCTTCAAAAACTGACTTGCAAAGAGGCTCTCATATCAGTCTCTTCAACTTTGAGGTCAGTTAAAGTTAAACTGCTACTCTTTTCATATTACATTTGCATACTTATGCCTAATCAATAACTGTGGATTAAAGATATTTTTTTGTTCAAGTACTTGTATGCATCAACAAGCAACTGAAGGAAGGTTTATTATTTGTGATACTGTGCGGCTGTTTAAAATTAAATAGGGAAAAAAGAAAAGTAATTTGAATTCTACATTGGTTTACCTTAAACCTTCATGAAAGCATTGAGAAAAAAAATAAAATCTGTCTGTTAATTGATGCAATTGCTTTTTATAATATCAATTAAGGATTCTAAAGAACAACAATAGGTAAAAATAAAATTAAATTAAGTTCCAGGGTACAAAAACTGCTGTTTGAAGAGGAGATTTTAGCATCTATAAAAAATCTCTAAGCTTGCATATTGTAAAATTTTATCCACATTCTTTTGTTAAGAGAGGGATGAAGACGAAAATGTTGATTTTCCTGAATCTGCTCTGTGCTTGGTGCACTCCTAGACACTGACACAAACAATTTTTTATTCTAATAAGTACTTATTTTTTAAAAAATACACATCAATTATTTTTAAGAATTCTGGAAACTTGGGTTTTTAAGAATACACTCTTTATGGTTACCTGAAATTCTGAAACAAAAGTCTTAGAAACCACCTAAACTTTGGAGACTTGTGAGGGCATTAAAAGCCTTTTTTTGCCCTTATTGGGACTTCCAATAGAGAAAAGTATTTGTCATGAAATGCTCTAAGAACCTATGTGATTTTTGAAACCCTTTCAGTTTCTTAATTACTTTCAGCTTGTAAAAAATTGAATTTTTTAAAAAATATAGTATATTGGGGGGAAACTGCATTCTCTTTTTTCAAAATATTTGTTATTTCACAGAACTTTTGATGTCTGGTTCCTGGACTAACTTATAGACCTGCAATTTTTGACTGGTGTGCTGTGGCACACTGGTGTGCTGTGAGATTTTTGGAACATGCAATAGTTGACTATTTGGTCAGAGACACTGACCTCCTTTCCCTTAGATTGTCAAATTTAAAAAAAAATGACAACAGTCAACACAACAATAGCTATCTGAAGTGAATGAATCAAAACTTTGTCTATTTTTTGTCAGATTGTAACGAGGTGCAGAGCGTGAGTCCCCTGAAAATAGGGGAACCTCACTATCTCCCCCAAATCCTGCAAAAATGCAGAGGGGAGCCAGGCAAACCCACAGAGTGTAGAATACAAGATTTAAGGCACATTGCATGATCAAGGCAAATTAAAAGCCTACACCTTCCTGAAGGGAGGAGCTATGGAAGCTGCCTGGGGCAAAATGTGTATGTGACTGTGAGAATGTGCTCCGACAGAGTGACTTGGCAGAGTGACTTGTGACTTAGCCAGGGTGGTGCAGAGGCGAGGAATACACAATGCCTGCTTGAGCTGTGGGGGCGGATGCCCACCCTGAGTGTCTCTGTGTGCTGGGAACTCTTGCCCTGACTAAAGATGGAAGCCAAAATAGGGTCAAAGACACTGGGGAGCTGACAAAAATAGCAGACATTAACACACCATAGAAAGAGCCAGATGTTCAGCTGAAATTGCAGTTCTGAGCAGAGCATTTAAAATTGGAGAGAGCCAAGAAGCAGGGAGAGGTCTGCCATGAGGTCTGGAGGTCTGCCTATAGGAGATGGCCACAGAGATGGAGGTGCTATGGAGGAACTGCCTGGACAAGCACACAAACACCCTGGTGAGCTGATGGCTGGAGTACAAGCAGCTCCAGAGGAGAGAAAGTGACACTGTGAGAAGGACTCAGGCTGGTGGATGCAGACTTGTGAGAGATGCTTGGAGCTGAACTGGGACTGGGAATTCTGAGCTGCAGACTTCTGCATTTCTGAAGGACATCACTCTTTTGGTATGGGGGCTCTTGGTATAGGACTTTGGAACTTGGTGCAAACTCTCTGTCTGGGTTTTTGGCATTTGGACATTCTGGGCCTCTGGCCCTGCTCCAGGCATGGACAGGAGCACTTGTGGGACCAGAATATGCAGGGCCTTCCAGGGCCTCAGACCCCACATGGATGGGACCCTATTGCTGGAGGCAGGGTCTCACACAGGGATGCATGCCTCCCTGTGCTCCAGCATCTGAGACACCATGATCCAGTGTAGCACAGCACGTGGTTTCCTAAACTGCTACTTGGAGACTGAGACCAGCACACCCCAGATCCTGAAGGAGAGACCTGCTTTGAGAAGATGACGACTCTGAAACTCACAAGTGCACATTCCAGACAGGGTGGAGACATATTTGCATAAGCAGTTTAAGGACAGATTAGGAAATGGGGAACTTCTGGGCATGGTTTTGGCTTCTTGCCTTTTTGGGAGCAAGTGACATTCTGGGTTTCATGGGAAAGAAGGGTCCAAGCAATAGTGCTCTCAGCCCTTCCACCCCAAGGTTGGAGCCCTCCCACCTGTTTCCTTCAACACAAATTTTTGGGTTACGTAGACTCAAGGTGCCAAGTGGCCAAAACCTAGTTTGCATAATTAAAAGATTGGCAAAAATATATATTTTGTAGTGTGCTGAAGAATTTTAGTAATTTGTTTATGTGTGCCATGAGATGAAAAAAAGATTGAAAATCACTGCCCTAGACTAAATGCAAAGACAGGGGGGCCTAAGAATCCCAGCTGTGTTATACAGAGGATCATGTGATGCCAAATGTGTTCAGCATCTGCAGGGGAGGGAGCAGGATGCCAGGTAGTTGTTATAACCTGGGAAAGTGAATTATCGTGTTTTTTGACAGATTATGAAAAGAATTCTCTCTGCCAATTTACCAAGGTTTATTATTCCATGGTCACACAGTGATATGGTCTATAGCTTACTTATAGCTGGCAAGAATATACATTTAGCTTACATGTTTATTGACAAACAGGCAGAAATTATCTACTCAAAGTGATAGGATCTTCAAATTCTCGTAAGTTTTTAGCCTTATTCCATAGAATGTGTTTTTATGTTTATTCTCTTTGACTGTGAATTGGACTTTAAATTGACTAATTTCCAAACTTTTCCAAAAACTTTGGCAAGATATTCCCTTGAAAATAAACTTATTAACGCTACAGAGATGGCAGCTATGTCCATGATTCATTAAGCAGATCAGAAATGTTTTGGCAATGCAGCAAAGGTCAAAGACAGAGAGCTTACTTTTAATGGACTATTCCTTTAACCATGTTTCTCTCAAAAGGTTTGTATTAAAATGCAGTATACCTCTTTCTCACTCCATATATTAATTATTTTGACAAGCAATGGGGAAATGCCAGGAATATGTGAACTGATAAAAACAAAAGCAATGATGTTTCCAAGGATGCACCTGACAGCTCCTAGGGGATTCAGAGAAATGAGAGAGGAATTACAAAGAAGGTTTCAAGTGTTTTATTAATAAACTCAAGAAATTTAAAGTTATAAAAATTTATTAGATCTACACTAAACTTGGATCCTTCCTGAATGCATAGTCACTTTCTTTTATAACATTTTTAATGCTGTGAATTTATATTAGAATGATTTGATTTTATGCAGGGTGAGGAAAAAGTAGGTTTAGAGCAGTGAGTATGCACAAAAATTTATTGTTGTATTATTAGTATTTATTAATTATTGCATTATTTGCCATATGAACAACTGTAAACCTATTTTTGCCCCACCCTGTATTATGATAAAAATATACTTAGTATGAATTTATATAATGAAACTTAGTTTTTTTTAACTAAGGTATAATTGCCATAAGTATTATATTAGATCCAGGTTAAAATATAGAGATCTGACATTTATATACATTTCAAAATGATCGCCACAATAAATCTAATTACCACCTTTTGACAAAGTTGGTCATACAATGTTGACACAATATTATTGTCTATATTACCTTTCTATACATTACAACTTCATGACTTGTTTTTCTTATAACTGGAATTTTGTACTTTTTAAAAAATACACTTTAGTTTATTTATTTTTATTATTTTAAAAAAATTTTATTTATTTTTAGATTGAGGGAAAGGGAAGGAGAAATGGAGAGAAATATTGATGTGTTGTTGCCTCTCACACACCCCCTACTGGGGACCTGGCTGGCATCGCAGGCATGTGCCCTGACTGAGAATCTAACCGGTGACCTTTTGGGTTCACAGCCTGTACTCAATCCACTGAGCTATACCAGCCAGGGTGAATTTATACCTCTTGATGCCCTCCACCTGTTTCACGCACTCCTCGGTCACCCTGTCTTCTGACAACCATCAGTCTTTCCTCTTCGTCTATTGGTCCAGTTTTGTTTCATTTGTTCTTTTTGTTGTTTTTAGAACAGGAAGTAATTGATATTTCAGAAACAAAACATCAATGTTTAATACCTGGTTATAAACAAGAATGGTCTCTTCCCTTCCTGGCCAAAAGTGAAAACACTTTCCCTAACTTCCTTTTTTTCTGATTTATAATAGTTAATAAAACATTAGTTTGAATTACCATAAATATGGTTTAGTGATACCTTTCTTGCTTTCTTAGGGCTTTTTATTTGCACTATTTGTTAGAGGAGAACTCTGTCATAAATTCAGTCGTGGTCATTCATTCACTAATTCAGCAAACATTTATTATGGACACATTATATGCTATGGTTCATGGTGCTAAATCCTGAAATTCCAAAGATGCTTACTGTTAGAAGATGCAAAGGTAAAATTTTATAATTGCAGTAGAAAATAGAATGTTATACATTTGTAAAAATATTGTGGCTGAGCATTTTCTGAAGAGGTCAAGGAAAACTTCAGAGAAAAGGTATCTAATATGAATTACGTAGGTTAAGTTTGAGTGGTCGACAAGGTGAGGGAGGCATTTCTGATAGGAAGAAAGCATTATACAAGCACCTAAATCTAAAATGCCATGCTTTATTAGAGAATTTTATGGTATATCACACAGATGCAAGAGAAGGAGCGAGAAGCTGAAAAGAAAGTTTATTTTTTTATTTTTTGAAATTCATCATCAGTATATTTCAGAGTTGAGGTCACAGTGTAGATGATGCATCATATGTCAGTCCAGGTCTAAACAATAATCCTGTTCAAGCTCTGCTTATTAAGAGTAAAAACCTCATAGTCTAATTTTAACAAAATTTATCTTTCTAAACATAAACCACAGGAAATCAAAATGTGTTTATAAATTTAAGTGGGTAGTTTTAGTTGACTATAAAAACTTACTGAGCATGAGATGAAACAATACAGTAAGAAAGGAGATATTTGCAAACAACAGCTCTCACAAGGGGTGAATATTGAAAATATGTAAAGAACTCATACAACTCAACACTGAACAAAAACCACCAATCCAATTAAAAAATGGACTCAGCAGACATTTGTCCCAAGAAGACATACAAATGATTAACATATATATGGAAAGATGCCCAACTTCATTAGCTATTAGGGAAATGCAAATCAAAATGACAATGAGCTACCACCTCACACCTGTTAGAATGGCCATTATAAACAAGAGTGGTAATAATAGGTGTTGGAGAGGCTGTAGAGAAAAAGGAACCCTCACTCACTGCTGGTGGGAATGTAAACTGGTACAGCCACTATGAAAACAGTGTGGTGGTTCCTCAGAAAATTAAGAATAGAGTTACTATATGACTCAGAAACTCCTCTTCTAGGTATCCAAAAAGTTTGAAAACATTTATTTGCAAAGATATATACACCCCCTATGTTCATGGCAACTTTTGATCAGATCAGGATACATGTGATGCCACAAAGCTTAGCAAATGAAGAGACATTGATGAGTTTTAAGCATGGGCTATATTTGGATTTTAGAAATATCACCCTGAGGGCAATATGAAAAATGGGATAGACATAAAAACAAATGAAGGAGAGAAGACTAGTTATGAAGTAAATGCTGTAATACAGAAGAGAGATCTGAGAATTTAAATTAGGCCAATGACAATGAAAAAGAATCTAAGGAAACTGTTAACCAGAAGACAGGACTTGAGGACTAATTGAATTTGAATAATAAAAGAGAGAAAATGAATTCCTTGTTCCTTATTCAAGAGATTGTGAGAATGGTACCATTATAGAGTTAGAAAATACTAAATGAATAGGTTTTAGGAAGAGAATGGCAAGTTAGTTTGGACATGCTGAGCCTGAGAGCCTGTGAGACATCCAAGCTGTTACACTCATTCATTGCACAGGTGGTTCTGTGAGCCTTCCATTTAGGATCGCGCTCTGGGATGCATACAGATTTTGGAGTTATCAGCCTATAGATGTCAGTAATAATACACCCTTCAGCGGGATTTAGTAAAATGAAAAGAGTAATATTTATGAGGATAAGGACTGTCTTTGTCTTCCCTATTTTTGTCTTTGCCGCATCACTGCAGCTCAGCACCAGAAACACAGTGACCTTTCAATACCTACTCATTTAAGGAACACATAGTTCAAGAGAAAACAGAAAAGGGAGTGGCAGAGAACAAAAGGAGAGAAAGGGGGACAATTAGAAGGAAAATCTTGGTGTCACAGGAACCTAGGGAGGAGCAATTCAAGAAAGGACCGGTCAACAGTTTTTAATGTTGCAAAAGGGTCACACAAGATAGAAGTCGTAAAACTAAGTATGTGCTGCCTTTCTTTTATTCAGATACCCAAACACATGTATTTCATTTTATTTACATTTAACAAAATGTTAGTAGTAGAATGAATGTCTGGCTATGTTTTTGGTGGTTGGAATTCTTTTTACTCAACCTCAAATTTTATTTAAAGCAATTCAAAGTTAATATTTCCCAGAACCAACCAAATGTATTTTAAATGAAAGTGTCAAGAAACAAAATGATGTTTTGTTAGGTGTAGGTTGAATCACATAATAATAAAACATACAGATGCAAATGCAATCTGGGGTTTCAAGAGTGAAAAAAACAGTCATTTATTTTATCTTATTTTACGTTTCAACATGTTACAACCTTGTGAATTCACATGTTCCACAGAAAGGCAGCTAGATACTTTTAAGATCTGACACAAAACTAAAATAAATAATCCTTGGAAATGTTAACTCAGAGCAAACTTACCTAAGATTTTTTAAATGAAATAAGGAAGCTTATTGTGCAGAATAGAGGTTCATTCATTCATTCATTCAACAAATATTCACTGGATACCTACTAAGTGCTAAATGAACACTGTTCTAGGTTAAGGGTATATAGCAGTAAATGAAGCAGACATGCTCAAGTCCTCTTAGATCTTGCCATTATAGGTGATATGAAAACTATTTGATTAATAGAAGTTAATTGAAATGGTAATACGTACTCTCGAGACTAAATAGAGGATGCTTTGAGGGAATATAATAGGGTATCTTGTTGTATAATATATAAGAAGATTTGCTATGTGCCCTCATAACACCAAAATACATATTTCAATAGTCTCACAAATATTTTTAACTATCCCTTTGAAATACTATTTATTTAGAGGATTAATAGAAGTTAGCTTGATACATTTGGAATGGGGAGTATTTGAGACATCTTCTTGAACAGAAAGAACAGCATATGCTCCTTAGGGCAGGAAGGAGTCATCACATTGGAAGGACTGAAAGTAGAAGAAACATTAGAGAGCAGATGCTTATCTAGAACATTGGAGAGAAGAAAGAAGTGTGGCCCACTGAGAGGCTGCAGAAATGGTCTGGAGAGCCTTAGGATCGTATTAAATGTTTGGTTTTCATCCTTTTATGAAAACTAGTAAATGATTGTAAATAGATGAGTGACATGAACAAACATGAATTTTTTGTAGGATCTCTCTTTGTTTAGAGTATTTAAAAAGTGGACACAAAAGTAGAAAATAAAATAATACAAAGAAAGCAGTCATCACATTTAGGATATTGTCTTCTATGATTAGGAATCCTCACATGAAAAACAGAAATAATGGTAACTTTTTAAATGATTTTTAGAAACACTGAATAAAGTGCTTTACCTGATTACCATATTTTATACATTCTTAAATGTTATTTTCTTCTTGATTTTAGATTAATAAAATCATCTGTCAATTTACCAGTTTCTTGTGTAATAGTAAATTAATGCTTACTGGGTGGCATTGCTGGGGGGGAAAAGCAGAAGTTTTTCAAGAACATGATTTTTCTATTCTGGGAGCATCCTTGAGTCACACATTACAGACAGAAGGCTGATATTATCAGGATGACATCCTTGATGGGAACTAGCCTTCACACATCCAGACTGGTGCTCTGATTGGATAGGTCTAAATCTGGGAGACCCACCAGAAGATCTTAGAACTGCCTTGGGAATTTTTTATTTGGCTTGGGATTAATTATAATTATCTGGAAATCCCCCAGAAAATCACATTGTATTAAATACCCTGTATATCCTACTTTACCAGGGCAACTAATTGAACCTCACCAAACCTCACAATGGAAATTTCCAGCATTTGTATATTCCGAAATCCTCGGTTCCTTCAAAACAGTATTGATATAGCAATTTGTAGCAATTTATAATTTTTAAGTTTTGAGTGTTTTTTTAAATAAAATTTTCTGTTATTAAGTGTACACCACACATTAAAATCCAGAGTTTCCTTTTCAGATTGACAATGAACTGAAAAGGGAACTGTAGTTTAATGTGCTCAGCACTAAGGGTGCTTGAGAGCGAATGGAAGCCTGTGCCACTCCTTGTTAGCTTCCAGAGGAGTGTGTGGGAGCCATGGCACACAGTGTCCACTGACTGATGTTGTGAAAAAACCCTATTGACAGAATGTCTAAATACCAAAGACCACCAAACACCTAAAGTAGTTTTTTTTTTTCTAGAAAAGTAAGGCAACAAGAAGCAGCACTATGAGTGTTGATGGTTATATTTTTCAAAGCACAGAAATCTTTTTTGAGCAGGTAGTAAGAACATACTCCAGCGTGGGTAGCCATCTCTGTTGGAAATGGATCAAACATGGTCATTAAGGATTATATTCAGATAATAAGTATTTCAGGAAAGTGCCCTTTCCTAATTCTCCAGGCTTGTGAGGTGTGAGCTGTTCATGTTTTCATTAGACTTATTATGTTTGTTTTAAAGGACAGATCATGCAGGCCTTAGTACTGACTCTAAATCTGAGTTAACTGAAACTGAACCCAGTGGAAGTTACAAAGTTTTCTCACACTATGGATTTTTTATACTTCATTGGAAAATTTGGAAAGTAGTTGAAAGAAACTGCCTAGGAAAGAAAAATAAGGACATGTTCCAGAGAGATGACTAAGAGAGGTAATCAACTAAAGGGACACATGTTTTCTAACCAGACAATTAAAATTGTTTAGATAAAAAAGATTTGCAGTTTAACTCTTAAAACCATAGTCCATTAAAAAGAGGAGAACAAGTTTATTTTGTAGGTACCACCAATCAGGTACATTAATACTTTACCTTGGTGGAATAATGAAGCAAAAAAGCAATCAAGCTAGAAGACAGAAAGTGAAAATTCATTGATTCTATACTCACTGACTGATGAGGATCATAAAAATTCAGACATCATTTGCCAACAATAATGATAACTAATTGTCTTTTCAAATGTTTTGAGTGCTCAAAGAACTATCAAAGGATTGCTACTACTATTTCTAATTTATTATTAATAATAATACTATAATTAGTATTATTAATTATTATTACTATTTCTCATCCCAACTAATACAAATATATTTATACTAACAGTATTCTTACATACACACATACCCACACACACAAATTTACAATACTTACAGGCAATGGTGAATAGCCATGCCTATATTTGATTCTTAAGATATATGCAGGTTTTTCTATTGAGACTAAACTTAATTCATAGCCAATCAATTTTGGTACCATTAATTTAATTAAAAAAGCATAATGATCATTAAAAACAGAAAATAGTGATACTCATGTGCTTGTTCTGTGTTAGGTGCCCAGTTTAAAGGAATGGGCATTACCTCTACCCTAGAGGACCTTACAGTTTAGAAGAAGAGGAAAAGCTAAAAAATAATGATGATGGTATATAAGGAAAGTATATAATAAAGAAAGATAAACAGTAAAAGTGCTCATTCCCCTGTGAAATATTTGAATTACAACAATATTTGCTGTGTCTGAATGTCCTGTGGAAGTGTGTGGAGAAGAAAGTGACAGTGCATTCCAAATAGAGGGAAGAGCATAGACAAGGACTCAGAGGCATTTAAAGTTACAGTTTGTTCAAATAACTGGGAGGAATTTGGTGGGTTGAAATGATGGTCTCTGTCTGCCTCTCAGCACACCTGCTTTTCTTCCCTGTAATTCTTAACCAAACTAATCTCATCACCCAAGCTGTTCAACCCAAAGGCCTCCTACTCCTGCAAATCCTCCTTCTTTATTCATTTCCTTTTCATTCATATCAACTCAATACACCTACTGAATCCATCCCGTTTTTCTTTTTAAATGAAATTGTCTGCCACTGCCTTAATTGAGGACAGCAAAATCTCAAGTCAGACATACAGCAATAGCTTTTAAGATGGTATTTTTCCGGAGACTATTTGATTATACTCCAGCACATCCCTTGCCTCCTAGTCATCCCACACACTCTGTTTCTCAACAATCATCCTTCATGCATTACTTGCATGCCTGCTCCTTCCTCTAAGCAAAATACCCTCTTCATCTTCCTGAAAACGATGACCTGACTTTCTTAGGACTCAGACCCACTGCCTCGAATTCAGAGGAATCTTATTGACTCCTCCTTCCAGCTCATTAATTTTTTCTGTTTCCATCGCACTTAATCTAACATTTGTCACATTTTACTTTAATTGCTGTGTTACCAGATTTACTTTCTATGCATATTAAACACTCTTCCAAGAAAGAATCATGATTTTATTCATATTTGTCATAGGTTTTAGCATAGTACCATATCTGACACATTGTAGCAATAAAATAAATGCTTTATGAATAATTATCTAAATTTTCATGTATCAATATACTGATAACATTCAAAATGATTAATATTGATTTACTAAGCTTCCAATATTATATACAATTATCAGTTAGAATGTTATTCATTGACATAAGTCTGATATTGAATACATTTAGAAATAACAAGGGCAGAAAACTTTCCTTTCATTGGAAGGTTTTGTCAAAGGCAGAAAGGTTTTGAAAGCCTATTATCTGCTTTGTTATAATTAGAATATCTGTTTAAAACAAATATACTTTAATACCTTGATTTAACCAGAATCCTCAACTAAGGTAGGACTCGCAGAAAAGTATAAGGATATATGCCTTTCAGGCTTTCTATGTAAAGATTCGGAAATTAGGAATTTTGAGTTTTGAAATTAGGTGCCAAAATGTCTGCTAAAGTCAAGATGTCTCAGAGTTTTTGGATGATCATAAAATGTCAGCCACTCATATGGATAATAGAGAACAGAAACCTCTTAGGGCAAAGGGGGAAGCCATGAATTATTTCTCTTGATGACATAACACAACAGATCTGATTATTAACTTAAGCTTATGAGAATCAGAGATGTTACTTAGTATCAGCTTTACTAATAACAGCAAGGAAACAAGTAATCTTAAGGAGCAATGAGGCACCGTGAGGTCTGACACAGTGATGTTGTCCCCAGGTCTCATTCTGTAGCATGTTGTGGTTATGATTTAACATTTGATCTCTCAAAGTGATGTGTGTGTGGCTAAATCACATACACAAAGGGCACTGTTTCAATCATGATACATCTCTACTTTATACATAATTATAATTGCGTAGCTCACATGTTGTTTCTCTTAATGCATAAGCTCTAGATTTTTAAAATCATTATTTGTTTAACTATATTTTTCCATAGGTAATCCTAGACAGAGAAGGTACATCTAGCTATAACATTCTGTTTATAAAGTCTTTCTAGGAAATACACCCTGTGTATTTGCCTGGATGCCTGTCATTAGCATACTAAACAAAGGACTTTGACAATTTCACTTCCTTTTTTGTGTAGGAGGGATGTTTCCCCACTTGCATGTCGGGAAAGGACAGAATGTAAGCCTGCTGAACCATTCCTTTACAACTCATATTCTTTTCTTCAACTTCCCCTACTTGCCCATGAACATGGGTGTTTACGGTATGAAGTTCAGACTGGGGGACGACGCAGGTGGTAGGAGAAAACTTTGTTCCTCTACCGTCTTTTGGAAACGTATTAAGATCTTTCAGGATATTCTCAGTTTTTGGGTCACAAGTATGAAATTTCTTACATTTCTACTGAATTCCTTATGTTTTAGACTTAATTTATGTTACAGTGCAGGAATTGCAGTTCAGTGGGGAGACACAGACAATACCTGCTCTATAACATTAATGTGATTTGGAGGTAAGAAAAGTAAAGTGATAGACTCCATGTAGAGCCAGACATTATTTACACAATGCCTAAATAATAAAAGCAGAAGAAAACTGTGGAGGCCTAAGGAACTCAAAGTAGTTGTGGAGTATATCAAAAAAATAAATGGCCCTGGCTGGTGTGACTCAGTGGATTGAATGCCAGCCTGAGTGGGAACCGAAAGGTCGCCGTTTGATTCCCAGTCAGGGCACATGCCTGGGTTACTTATGTGTCCTCATTTGGGGGCCTGTGAGAGGCAACCACACATTGATGTTTCTTTTCCTCTCTTTCTCCCTCCCTTACCTTATCTCTAAAAGTAAAAAAATAAAATCTTAAAAACAAACAACAACAAAAAACCAAATGAGAAACTGATTTGCTGTATCTTTTGGTATTCAGCTATCTCTGCTGAACTGGGTAGCTTAAAGCAGGAAAACTTTATTTAACACAAGGAAAAGTAATGTAAAACTTTTTCCTATATTCCCTTAAAATGGAAAAAGAAAACAAATATCACACTTGCCTGTTCCTGAGAACAAACACCATCTGCTAGCCTTCATGTATCAATAGGGAATAATACAGAATCTACATGTAAAACAGGAGCCTCTTTCAAAGTACAACATGATCATTTTGGTCTCTAAATTACATCTTGTACTAAGCATATTTTTTAGTGTTAAATTCATACTTTCAAAAATATTTTTAAACTTAAAAGTTTATCTATGAATAGACTCTATGTTGTAAAATGCAAATGAATGTACTTTTACTTCTGAAAGTCAGCAAATAGTACCAGCCATCAGTGAAAATAAACATGATGCTTAATGTTTCCTGAGATAGGTTAATGGACGAAGAAAGACATAAGAATAAAGTATAATGGGAATTTATTCTGTCTCCTCTTCGCTTTCTCATATTCACTTGCAAATTCATCACTCAGCTTTGAAAGGCAATAACGTGATGTGAAACCAGTGGATCCTCTTTGCCCACAGGACTTAAAGCAGCTTTCAGCTTCCCCGAACCAGCCTCCTCAATAAAGCCGAGTGCCGCATGACATAGCCCCGCTAACCTCACAGTCTTCCCACATCCCAGAGGACTGATACTGATTGTATGAGAAATTGAGATGTTGAACCCAAATCCAATGACAATGTCTGCTTTCAAATTCACAGTCTTAATACAATTCACCCTGGCTCTCCTAATTTTAATGAAATCTTAAAATAAATGTATATTGTTCCAGAAAATAAGGTTTCTGGCAGCATTTGGCACTTTACTCCATCAAGGGTTTTGAAAATTGATAAATATATCAGTTGCTTTATGAGCTTTCAGGAGAGACATGAGGGATCTTAAACCATGCCCAGTATTTTTTGAAATTATATCCAATCATGGATTTTTCTTTCCTGTCTGTTAATTCTAACACTTGAATTAAACACCTGATTTAATGTGGATTTGCTGCCTAACAAGGGCTTCTTAAGAAGGCACGGTATCTGGAAATTTTACCAATATTCTACACTGAACAGATTGCTTCGATTTGTACTTGAATACTTTTGGGAAATTTACATTACTTATCATATGACCTCACTTTTAAACATTATTTGTTTATTGATTATGTCAAAGTAGAATTGACTAAAATCTTGCATTATAGTCAGTGTACAACATAATAATTTGACATTTGTATACATTGTGAAATAATCACCACAATAGGTTCTCTCACCATTTGTCACCATACAAAATTAGTACAATATTTTTGTTTTCATTCTGCATGCTGTACGTTACATCCTCATGACACTTATTTATAACCTGAAGTTTGTACCTCTGGGACCCTTTCACCCTTTTCACCTGTGCCCTGTAAACCCCTCTCCTCTGGCAACCACAGGTTTGTTCACTGTATCTATATGAGTCTGGTTTTGTTTTGTTTGTTGGTTTTGTTTTTAAGATTCCACATGTAAGTGAAATCATACAATGTTTGTATGGATTATTTTACTTAGTATGATACTCTCAGGTTTCATCCATGTCATCACAAATGTCAAGATTTCATTCATATATATATCCATATATACATATATATGTATGCATATATTACACACACATATATACATGTATATGTGTGTATATATATTCATCATAGACACTTGGGTTGTTTCCATATCTTAGCTATTGTAACCAATGCAGCAGTGAACATGGGGTGCATATATATTTTTGAATTAGTGTTTTTGTTTTCCTTGGATAAATACCCAGAAGGTAAATTGCTGGTAGTTCTATTTTTAATTTTTAAGTGATCTCCATACTTTTCTTCATAGTGGCTGAACCAATTTACATTCCTACCAATAGTGCACAAGGGTTTCCTTCTATTGATACCCTGGCCAACACTTGTTATTTCTTGTCTTTTTGCTAGTAGCCATTCTGACAGGTGTGAAATATCTCATTATGGTTTTGATTTGCATTTTCCTGATGATTAGTGATGCTAAGTGTCTTTCCATGTGCCTGTTGGCCATTTTTTTTATTACCTTTTAGTTGTATCTTAAGGAAAGGGGATCTTGTAATTGTATGCTAATGGAGAGGTGGTGGCTGAAGAGATCCTGTTTGGAAGAACTAAATCGCTTTACCTGAGAAGGGATCCAGAAGCAAGTGGGACGAGAGGGAGATGGAGAGGCTGGGGGAGAAAAGGGCTGAGTAGAGAGACAAAATGTGTGTGTGTGAGAGAGGGGGGTGGGAGAAACAGAGGTGGACAGAGACTTAGAGGCTTGTAGATGAAAGAGGAAGGTTTGGCAGAAAGAGTGAGGGTTTGGGAAGGAAATGCAATGTGCTGAGCAAGGCACACTCTGCAGTCTTCTTTGTGAAAGAGATGTAAACAGAATTTTCTACATGTCGTTGTACTATGTGAAAAGAGCTGGACAGAGTTTTGTCATATGTAGAGAGGATATTTGGGGTGGTCTGACTTTAAATATAGTTTATATGGTATATGCGAAGTTCTCTTTGGAGGTTCTTGGAGGGACTTCAAATGATAATTGAAACTGGGGATAGTGTGACTCTCCTGCGTGATCACAGATGGGGAAAGATGTACCAGAAGTATTAACATGCCTGGAGCAGAGGAAACAAATGGAGGCTTCCAATACAAATCCTAATTCCAAAGCCACAAGGACAAGTTATCCAAATTGTTGCCTTCAGTTATAGCAGGATTTCTATGGAGTAGCTGCATGAGGCTCTTCCAGGGATGGACACGTGAATGGCAAGTGTGGATAATGAAGGTTTGTTGGCCTTCCACTACATTCACAGGGTTTGTTAACAGCTAGTGACATGGGTTCTCCTGGCGATAAGAAGATGCTGGGGTCCCATCACAAGGTTAGCATGGAGGCAAAAGCTGACAACTTATGAAGATCCCATGTTGGTGTCCTGATCTCTTTGCCTCTGTCTTGTCATTGTAGTTACCAGTGCATCATTCTCTTGTAGGGCAGAGCTGGTGCTGCCTCCCTCGGCTGAATGCTGTGAGGAGCAATGAAGTCACAAGTGAATTATTATTATTTTTACTAGTGTTTCTTAAAAAATGTCTATTTAGATGCTTTGCCCATGTTTTAATTGGATTTTTTATTACTGAAGTATATATGTTCCATATATATTTTGGATATTAACTTCATCAGATATGTAACTTTCAAATATCTTGTTCCATTCAGTAGGTTGCCTTTTCATTCACCGTGCAGCAACTATTAGTTTGATGTAGTCCTATTTGTTTATTTTCATTTTTTTGTTGATCTTGTTTTTGGAGTCATATCCTGTTGTAAAAAAAATTGTCAAGACTATGTAAGGAGCTTACTGCCAATGTTTCCTTCTAGCAGTTTTGTGGTTTCATGTTTTATAATTAGACCTTTAACACATTCTGAGTTATTTTTGGTATATAGTGTAAGATAGTAGTTGGGTTTTAGTTTTTGCATGAATCTGTTCAGTTTTCCCAACATCATTTATTGAAGAGACTATATTTACCTCATGGTATGTGTGTAGGTGTGGGCTTATTCCTGAACTCTCTGTTCTGTTCCACTGACCTACGGGTCTGTTTTTATGCCAGTACCATGCTGTTTTGATTATTACAGCCTTGTTTATAATTTGATATCAGCTAGTATGATACTTCTGATTTTGCTCTTCTCAATATTGCTGTGGCTATTTGGGGTCTTTGGTGGCACCTTATAAATTTTTGGATTATTTGTTCTTGTTCTCAGAAAAACACCCTTGCTATTTTGATAGGAATTGCATTGAATCAATAGATTGTTTTGGGTAGCATGGCTATTTTAATGGTGTTAATTCTTCCTATCCATGAGTACAGTGTATGCTTCCATTTATTTTGATCTTCTGTTTCCTTTTTTAGTATCTTATAATTTTCTGAGTATAGGTCTTTTTACCTCATTTGTTAAAGTTATTCCTAGGTATTTTTGATGCAATTTAAATGAGATTTTTATTTTATTTATTTTCCACATTTTTTATTGTTGATGAAGTACAGTTGTCTCTATTAGTTTGCCTTTCTGATAGTTAATTATTAGTGTATAAAAATGCAAGCAATTTCTAAATATTTTTTAAATTTGTTTATTAGTTCTAGTAGTTTATTGGTGGAATCTTTGGGGGTCTTGATATATAGTATCTTGCCATTTGCAAATGATGAGTTTTATGTCTTCCTTTCCAATATGGATATCTTTTATTTCTTCTTCTTGCCTGATTGATGTGGCTAGGACTTTCAGCACTGTGTTAAATAAGAATGGTGCAAGTGGACATCCCTGTCTTGTTTCTCATGTTAAGGGAAATGTTTTTAGTTTTTCCCCATTGAGTATGATTTTAGCTGTGGGTTTGTCATATATTGTCTTTAATATGTTGAGGTATGTTCCCTCTATTCCTACTTTGGTGAGAGTTTTTATGTAAGTGGAAACTTGATTTTGTCAAATGTTTTTTCTGTATCTATTTATATGATTACCTGATATTTATCCTTCATTTTGTTTATGTGGTATATCACATTTATTGATTTTGGGATCTTGTACCAACTTTTCATCCCAACAATAAATTCCACTTGATCATGGTGTATAATCTTCTAAATGTATTGCTGAATATGGTGTGCTAATATTTTATTGTGGATTTTTGCATATATGTTCACTTATCTTGAATTTTTTAGAGTGGTTTGAGAAGGATAAGTGTAAGTTCTTCTTGGAATATTTGGTAAAATCATCTGGGAAGGCATCAGGTCCAGGATTTCTGTTCATTGGGAGTTTTTGATCACTGCTTCAAATTTGTTGGTTTATAATCAGCCTGTATAGATTTTTTTGTTTCTTTTTGATTCCTAGATTCTTCCCACTTCTAGGAAGATTGTATGTTTCTAGGAATCTATTCATTTCTTCCAGATTGCCCACTTTTTTGGCACATAGTTGTTTGTATTTTTCAAACAGCCCTTTGTGTTTCTGTGGTGTCAGTAATTACTTCTCTTTCATTTCTGATTTTGTTTATTTGGGTCTTCTAACTCATTTTTTCAGTGAATACTGTTAAAAGTTTATCAATTTTTCTTATATTTTCAAAGATCCAGCTCTTGGCTTTATCGATCTTTTGTATTTTTAGATTTCATTTAGTTCATTTCCACTCTGATCTTCATTATTTCCTCCTTCTACTCTGGACTTTGTGATTTTTATAGTTTCTAAGGTGAAAGGTTAGATTGTCTATTTGAAATTTTTCTCGTCTCTTGAGGTAGGCTTGTGTTACTGTAAATTTGCCTCTTCGGGTTGTTTTCACTGTGTCTCATAGATTTTAGGCTGTATTTTCATTTTCATTTGTCTCAAAATATCTTTTGATTTCTTCTTTGATCTCATTGTTAACACATTCATTGTTTAGTAACTTGTTGTTTACATATGTATGTGTATATATATGTACATATATAGTAACTTGTTATTTACCTTTTGTGTTTATGTTTTTCAGTGTTTTTTTCTTGTAACTGAATTCTAATTTAATACCATTGTGGTGAGAGAAGATGCTTGATACAATTTCAGTCTTCTTAAATTTATTCACACTTGTTTTGTGGCCTAACATGTGGTCTATCTTGGAAAAGGTTCCCTTATGCACTTGAAAATAATGTATATTCTGTTGCTTTGGAGTAAAATGTTCTAAAATATCAATTAAATCCATCTGGTCTAGTGTGTTATTTAAGATCACTATTTCCTCATTGATTTTCTGTCCTCCTGCAGAAGCCTTAAGATTAAATAAATCTTCTGTTCATATGGTCTATGTGCTTTTCAATTGCTTTTTCATGTTGGGGTCCAAGGTGATTCAATTTGCATACGGATCCTTTAAGAATAGAATCTCCATTTCCTACAGCCCTATGGTTATCCTGGATGTAAGTCCCCTTGGTTTTTAAAAACCAGAAGTTTGAGGGGCTCGTCTCTCCAGAGCAGTTCGCGGGGGTTAGTGTGTTGATGCAGGGCACAGACTCCTCACTCTTTAGGGAGAAGTTCTGTATTTATGCGAGCACTCTCAATCGCAGGTTGTGGTGCCCAAGGTTGGGGTTTTGGGCAGGACCATGTATCTTTCTTTTCAACCTATCTCATTGTGCTCCTTTTATTCTATGTCATGAAGAGTTTTTCAACTAGTTTTCAGGATTTTTTTTTTTTGAGAAAATTGTGTCATATGTCATTGTAGACTTGTTTGTTTTGTGGAAAAGGTGAGTTCAGATTTTTGTATGCCACCATCTTGAACTTCCTCTCACTTTCTGTTTTTAATTTCTTATTATTTAACCGATTCATAGCCAGCATGTATATTATGTATTATGTATTAATGGCACTGCTATTTGTTTGCCCTGTGATGCTGCTAACAAGAGGCACTTATATCTATTTCCCTCAGAAAAAAATTAACAAGCTGAAGGAACAAAGTAGAAAAACAAGCTTATATAAGATTTCAATATCTCATAATCCTAGGAAAAAAGACCAACGCCATAGTGTGTTAAGGGTCAATTTCTAGATGGGGAACATAAAATCCCACAGAAGATGAATTTCTCAAAGAAGAGTGGATTGATACTTGTGGAAAGATATTTCAAACCTCTTCTGAGCAAAAGCAACTTCTTAAAAGAAAGACAGAGATCCAACAAAGTTGGTTAGGAAGGAATGTGAAAGTGACATAGAAACTAAGCAGTTACACACATGAGGAAAATACAGAGAAGCCTTTATACTCTGAATATAGAGTGTCTGAGCTGACCAAGGTCAGAGGAACGTATAGGAGACAAAATTGTAAGTGAAGTGGGAGAACATTCTAGATGCCAGCAACTGCCAGAAAGCTAGCCAGGCAATTTATAGGAGAAGAAACATGAGCATGCATTAAGGAATCAGCTTTAGTGCCTGTGTTTATCTTTTCGAACAATGCAAAATGCATACTAACCATTTCTTAAGGGCCTACTATCGTTTTAAAATTTAGTTAAAAATATACATAAAGCATTTAGAAAATACAGAACCAGTATATATAACAATCCACAATCCTAATAAAAATGATTGTTACTATTTTGTTATATTTTTTCCAATATTTTTCTATATTTTTACCTTAAATAGTTGTGATATAGATACACACACATATATACATGTAATTTTCTATTTATCTTTTTCATTTAATAATATACACAAACATATTTCAATGTTAGTACTATAAAAATTGTTAATTCTACATTTCTCTTATTTGAAGAAAGGCAATCCAAAAAGTCTTAATATCACATTATTATTTTCAACATGTGGTTAATCCTGAAAATATAAAAATACTTCAAAGAAAGAATCACAAATTAATGACATTCTAAAGGTGAAAAAAAATGTTTCAAGTTATTGGGTTTTCTTGGTATTGCTCCAAATTTTGTTTAGACATATTTTTCAGTCACTGTTATTAAGAGTTCTGACAACACATCATATGCATTTCTATTGCATCACAGTAATGACAGAAACAAAAATTTCTATTTGACTGAAAATTGAGCAATGTAAAACAACAACTGAGTTGACTCTCACTATGTTGCTGGTAACTTTAGACTCCTTGTATCCAAGGTTCTGGTGCTCCTTGAATGCAACCTATATATATTTTGGAGGCATTTACTGTATAGTAAATTAGATGAAATATACTTCTCTTACAGGTAATGAGTCAGGGTTTGTGTTCTGATTTTCATCCAAAGATAAAATGGTTTTCTCCCTCACTCATCTGGTAACTCTCCACCAAAGTTGTGAAGAAATAGAATTCTCAACTTGACTGCTGATTGCAGTGTGTTCTGAGGGGTTTCTAAACCCAGAACAATGCCTACACTTCTGAGTCAGATATTTATGAGCAGGGTCAAGTGTGGTAGTCCAGGTATGCCCATGCAATTAGAGGTGTAGCGATTTTTCTACCTGGCTTTAATCACCCTGCTGTCGATTTTCTTTTTTTTTTCTTTTTTCCTCTCTCAAATCAATTTCTTTTTTTTTTTTTAATTTAAATGAATGTTCAACTGCTGTCGATTTTCAAACCTTGCTTGGAACACCAGGCTGTCTGACTGACTGTAGCAATTTTCAAACCTCGCTTTAATCACTTGCTGTTGTGTGCAGAACCCGGGCCTTTCCCGGCTATGAACACACTTAAACATATTAGAAATAATCATGCACAGAAACAATTTTCTGAGTGGAAGTCAGAGACAGAGCGCTCACTCTCCAATTCTTTGAGCCACTCCGGGCTACCCTCCTAAGGGGAAAAGCCTTATTCTTCGTCTCCGTGGGTTTTTATTAAGAAAGTTGACACAGTTTGTGGATTGACAGTCTGGCAGAAGGGATCAAAGGGAACACGTATCTTACAAAGATGGTAACAGAGTTTCTATTGTGATTCCGGGCAGAGATTGGAGTTTTATCATATGAAAAGACTACAGGTTTTAAAGGTTTCCTGACTGTGCCTTCAAATTCCAAGTTAATAACATCCTCCAGCAAACAGATCTCACAGGATCTTGCATATTCTTTGTCTCAGGTCTGATTACCCTGGGGGTCCACCATCTCCAGTCCCAGCTGCCCCTTCCTTTGGCTGCAAGGAGACTAGGATTTCTCACATCTGAGTACAAAGACTCAGGCTAAGAGGGGGCAGGGGTAGATGCTGATCACCCCTTCCTTTCCACAGCCCCTTCAATTATTTCCACAGTCTCATGTGACTTATTTCACAGAGGCCTTTATGAGATCAGCCCCTGTCTTAGGTCGCTTCTCTCTGAGAAGTCTTACCCGTCATTGGAAACTGATCTAGCATTAAAGGCCAGGGACAGAATAAACAGGTAGCGTTCATGCCAGGTGAATAAGTTTTGTCTCCTTAGTGGCTCCTGATCCAGAGGTTTCTCACTCAGCCTAAGTCACAGGGGGTCACAGCTTCCTGAGACCAGGCAGGGTGGCCCTGACAGTGGTCCCCAACATAGAAGGGCATTGGGTTTGCCATCTAAATGTAAATTACTATTGTGTTACAGAGTAAAGCCTTTATTATATAAGTAAATTAACCATAATAACTATCAAACTATAACTGGTAAGCAAGCCAGCTGTCTGTGAAGAAGAAATCCATTAATGAACAAAAAGCCTTGTTAGATATTCTTTCAAGATACAAAAAAATTGAACAAACTGAACCATTATTGACCCCATGAAAGGCAAAAGACAAAGTATATCACCTTATTGCTTCATCTTTGCAAAGAAATTCAAACAGCTGGGAGATGAAAAGACAAGTGGGATGGGTGAAATGTTCATCTGGAAACTGGAAGAAGCAGGTGGAAAGAGGTGGAATGAGATAATTAATTTTACAAGCTAGTGACGGTGATGCAGCAGGTGCCTTATGCGACTCTCCGCTATCCCACCATCTCTGAATTCTGTGAGGTCTTCCGGGCCTCTCAATTGTTTGGAAACTCTCATTACTGGGCTGTTGAACTGAATTTGTGAATTTTGTTCAACTTCACTATGGTCAAGAAAGTATGATTCGATATTCAGTCTATTTCTTCATTTGTATCCTCCTTGAAACAAAGGAAACTGGGGTTCTAATGTTTCTGCAGAATCTCCCTATGCTGACAGCCAAAGAGGAAATGCCAAACTTTCTTTTATACTTAAAGGAGTTCTAAATTCTCTTCCCACGCATAATGAATCTCACTCACCTACGCTCTTTCAGAAGAGAATGAATACAGAATTAGAAAAATCTGTGTTTGAATCTCAGCTGAATTACATTCAAATATTGTACCAAATATAATACTTAACCTCTGATTACTGGTTCTGCTCTTCTTTAATTTATAAAACAAAAATTGAATATCTTTTATAAAACCTTAAAAGACTAAAAGGCAGTCTTATGGAATATCTCAGTTTGGTGCCTGCGCCATAGAGGACGCTCAGTAATTATTTGTCTCCCCTGTCTTCTCGAGCTAGGTCAAGTAAGCTAGAATTTTCTTATAGCCAACTTGCATTCACTGTAACTGCCCCAGTATTTCCCCAAAGGAAATGCCAAAAGCATAAGGAGAAATTATGACCATTCAAAGAAAGAAAATGGCAGAAAGAATTTTGTTGTTGGTAAGGCATTCATAATGAAAAGATAAATGTAGGAAGTACGTAAAACTCAGACTGGAGAGCTACCACAAAACAAAGTTACCTATGCTTATTACCAAGGGGGGAGCAGCCTTACCTAGAAGGATTTTCAGGATTTTGTGTTAAGGTAAGGCTAATATATTTTTGAATGTGGAAAATCCTATCATAACGAAAAACCTTTTCATCTATATTACATGATGTGCTGTAAATCAATAATTGAAAAATGCCTTGAGGAATAATAACACTAAATAAATACATAATTATTATTTAGAGCAATTTATTTCACTTGAGTAAAAAATTGTTGACAGCTTCATTATGTTAAGCCTAAAGCAAGCCGGTAACTTATTCTGCAGTCTTTGAAATCATTTTTTGGATTGTACTGTGTGTGAGCAAATGAGTGATGGCTGAAAACATTGTTAAATGGAAATATTCAGTAAAAGCACCATTTTCCCCTTTAAATAATAAATATAGAATTCATGCAAATAAAGTGGTGTAAAGGGAGACCTCTCTTGAGAACAGTACATATGAAAAACACTTAGGACTTTAGACACCACAAGGTTAATATATTACATTTGTCAAAGAAAGTTAATTCTTCCTTAGGCTGCATTACTAGAAATGGAACATTCTGATCCTCTGAAGGGCTTGCACTAATGATATACTGCCTGGAATGTTGTGTTCAATTTAGGTCACCACATTTTAAGAGTGTCTGACAGTTTTGGGGCTTCAGATGGAAAGTAATTAAATTTTCTGAGAATATTAACTAGGAGAAATAACTTTTATTCAATATTTTGAGGTTTTCAAAAATGAAAGATATTTAAGTGGTGTTGTTACAGACAGCATACCTTTGACAAAAGAGAAAACATTATAGAAAATATTAGCTGAAAATAAGGTAGAACTTCCTAATAACTAGGATTTTCCATTATATAGATGCCTTAAATCATAAATATTTCAGGATTAGGTGGAAACTACACTAACCACATCCTAGAACCTAACTGGAATTACAACTAAATTATAGAATAATTGGCCTGCCTGATTAACCAATGGAACACTAGCTGGAGAGAAGCCTTATATCCAAGGACTTACAGAAGAAGTCACATTGAGACTGGTAGGAAGTGTGGAGGTGTAAGATGGTTGGCTCGGCTCCCAAGGGTGGCAGCTGAAGTTCCAGAGGCATATCTCAACTGCAGGGAGAGTTCTGTCTGCGAACTGTGGGGTATAAACCCCCAGCTGGGCAACCAGTCGAGAGCACCAGACCTGGGAAGGGCAACCACATAACTTCCAGCTGTGAAAAGCAATGGGTTTTTGTCCACCAGGAAGAGATGGCTGGAAACGCAGCCGCCCTTTTAAAGGATCAACATACAATATTGCATTTGCAGCCACTTGCCTTGGGCTCTGGCCAAGGGAAGAGTGCAGACTAAAGCCACACGAGGAGAGTACAGGGTTAGTGGCTCTGGTGAGAGAGTTTAAGGGGCAGCTTCTAGGATCCTGTGTTCAGTCATCCCCTCATACTGAAGAAACCATCTTTCTTGAGCAAAGCACTCCCTTCTGTGTGGCATCAGCCTAGAGGGAAAGCAATACTCCTATCTGCAAGACTCCCTCTTTTTCCCACTTAATGGAGATTAAGCCCCGCTAAACAGTACAGCTGAAGGCTTTTTCAGTGACTAGGCCTAACAGGTAGGCTATAGATGGAGGCAGATCTCTGGGTGCTTTGAAACTTTGCTGACCTGTCCCAGGACCAGGATTGGTAAAGCCAGTCTTGGTGTGCAGGTAGGTCATTTCCATATGTGCCTAGGCTAAGCAGAGGGAGCACAAGCTGAGGATGGTTGATAGCTCCAAAGAGGTTGCCCAGGGTCAGTCACAGGCAGTGTCTGACATAGGACTATACTGGAGTCTCTGAAGATCCACTTAATATATAGATACAAACACTAAGAGATCACCGAAATAGGGAGGCAAAGAAACAGGCCCCAAATTAAGGAACAAGAAAGTTCTTCAAAGGAGAGATAAATGATATGGAGGCAAACAATTTATCTGATATAGAGTTCAAAGTAATGATTATAAGGATTCTCAACAATATGAAAAGAACATAGAAATCATAAAAGGGATCAGTTAGAAATGAAGAATGCATTATCTGAAATAATACACTGGAAGCAATAAACAGTAGCTTAGATAAAGTAGAGGATAGAATCAGCAATTTGGAAGACAAGGCAGAAAAAAATACCCAATCAGAGCAGCAAAAAGAAAAAAAAAGTAAGGATAATTAAAGGAACCTTTGAGACAATGTGAAGCATAGCAACATCCACATCATAAGGGTACCAGAAGGATAAGAGTGAGACCAAGGTCTCAAAGACCTATTTGAAAAAGTTATGAATGAAAATTTCCCTAACTTGGTGAAAGAAAAAAGACACAAAAATCCAGGATGCACAGAGAGTTCCAACCAAGGTGGATCCAAAAAGATCCTCACCAAGACACATCATAATTAAAACGGCAAACCTAAAAGACAAGGAGAGAATCCTAAACGCCACAAGAGAAAGGGAGTTAGTTACTTACAACAGAGCTCCTATAAGAGTGTCATCTGATTTCTGAACAGAAACTTTTTAGGCCAAAAGGTGTTGGCATGAAATATTCAAGTTAATGAAAAGCAAGGACCTACAATTGAGGCTACTTTACCCAGCAAGGCTATCATTTAAAATTGAAGGAGAAATAAAGAGCTTCCCAGACAAGAAAAAGCTAAAGGAGTTTGTTAACACCAAACCAGAATTACGACACATGTTAAAGGGCTTGCTTAAAGATAGGAAGAAGAAAAAAAGAAAAAGAAAAAACTATAGAGGAACAGAGTTTAAAAATAAAACGGGAATAAATAGGTATTTACCAATAATATCTTTAAGTGTAAATAGCTTATGCTCCAATCAAAAGACAGAGGGTAGCTGAATTGATAAGAAAATAAGACCCATATATATGCCCTCTCTAAGAAGTTCTCATGAGAATGAAAGATACACACAGACTAAAAGTAAAGGGATGAAAAAGATATTTCATTATTAAGGAAAGGAAAATAAAGCTGGGATAGCATTACATATATCTGACAAAATAGACTTTTGTCAAGAGACAAAGAAGGATACTATATAATGATAAAGGGAACAATCCAACAGGTGGCTATAACACCACTAAACATTTATATACTCAACATAGGAACACCTAAAGATGTAAAACCAATATTGATGGACATAAAGGGAGAGATTGAGAGAAATACAATCATAGTAAGGAATTTTAACACCTCATTAATATCAATGAATAGATCTTCCAGGAAGAAAATCATCAAGAAAACCGTGACCTTAGTCCTGTAGGTCACATTGACAAAAACAAACAAACAAAAAAAAAACAATCCAATTAGAAAATGGGCAAATGGGCAAATGACCAAAGTGGATATGTAAATGGCAATAGACATGTAAAAAGATGCTCAATGTCCATAATCACAGAGAAATGCAAATTACAACTATAATTAGGTATCACCTCACCCCTATCAGAATGGTTATGAGTAAATCAACAAACAAGAAGTCTTGATAAGGATGTAGAGAAACTGGAACCCCCATACACTGTTAGTTGGAATGCAGATTGGTACAACCACTGTGGAAACAGTATGGAGTTACCTCAAGAAATTAAAAATAGATCTACCTTATGACCCAGCAATTCCACTTCTGGGAATTCATCTGAAGAAAACCAAAACACTAATTTGAAAGAATATATGCAACCTTAGGTTTATTGCAGCATTATTCACAATAGCCAAGATTTGGAAGCAGCCCAAGTGTCCATCAGTAGATGGGTAGATAAAACAGCTCTGGTACATTTACACAATGGAATACTACCCAGCTATAAAAATGAAGAAAACTTTACCTTTGTGACGGTATGGAGAACATTATGCTAAGTGAAATGAGACAGTCAAAGAAAAACAAGTACCATATGATGTCACTCATATATGGAATCTAATGAATACATTGAAATAACAAGCAGAACGGAGACAGACTCATAGATAGAGAGCAGGATGACACGTCAGGGGCAGGGGTTGGAGGTTGATGGGATCAAACGAAAAAAGAAAAGAAAAAGAAAAATACTCATGGACATGGACAACAGTGTGGTGATTTGGGGGAAGAGAGGGTTGGACGAAAGTGGAAGAGAGTATGGGGGATAAATGGTAAAGGAAAAATACAATACAAGCTAAGTAGAAAAAGAAATATTTCAAAAATGTTTCTCCATTGAGTAGGTAGATAAACTAGAT